>DF836365.1:19105-41116 GCA_000950595.1 Mucor ambiguus
CCAATAAAGAGCTGTTTATGTGATCTACGTGGGTAGAGAGGAACTGGAGGACATCCAATGTGTTTCGGACAGTCACCCTTCTTCGTGAGTCATGATGGGCAACCATACACATTCCTGCATTTCCTATTCTTAGCTACTGCGTTATTTTGACATTTGGTACCATCAAGAATAAAACGATGATCTCTCTTGATCCGTATATTCTATTTGGCACATGTTTAGACTCTTTCAAACCACAAAGATCTCAAGTATCAGAGAGCGTTCTGATCTTTATAAATAGACTACGAAGCAAAGGATATAGCCTTCGTTGAAATCCAATTGACTTACATGAATCTATCCCTTTTAAAACACCGGTATGCTATTTTCCTTTCCACCATCCATATAAATCTCTAGATTGGGTTTCTTGGGTTTCTTTCTTTTCTATCCCTTTTTGTTCTCTTTCAACTAAAACATGTGTGGTATTTTTGCTGTTTGCAACTATCAAGGCGACGTCGATGCCTATCGTCAGCGTGCTCTCTATCTCTCCAGAAAGTAAGTTTAAGAGTCATTGACACATTTGGAAATTTGGGAAAGTGTGTGTGTATGTGTGTGATATTAACTACATGTCAAAAACACAGGATTAGACATCGTGGTCCCGATTGGTCTGGTTGTCATGTTGTTAAGAACAACATCATGTGCCATGAGCGTTTGGCTATTGTTGGTGTTGGTAAGTTGATGGATGTAAAAAGCTGGAGAAACACAAAATCTAAAACATTTCCTAAATGTCTTAGATTCCGGTGCTCAACCTCTTGTCAGCGAAGATGGTAACCTTGTCCTCTGTGTCAATGGTGAAATCTACAACCACAAGCACTTGCGCAACCAATTAAAGAAGCCTCATCACTTCAAGACTAGCTCTGATTGTGAAGTCATCATGCACATGGTAAGGAAGACACAGCTCATGGATTTATAACGCAGCACTAAATTTATTTGGTAACATAGTATGATGAGATGGGTACTGATCTTGTCAACCATTTGGACGGTATGTTCTCTTTCGTTCTTTTGGATGTCAAGCGTAACCGTGTTGTTGCTGCTCGTGATCCTATTGGTATTACCACTCTTTACTACGGTTGGAACTCCAAGATGCCCGAAACTGTCTACTTTTCCTCTGAGCTCAAGTGTCTCAACGAAGAGTGTGACAAGATCTTGGCTTTCCCTCCTGGTCATGTCTATGACTCTGAAACTCAAGAGACCACCCGCTGGTTCAACCCCACCTGGTGGGACGGTAGCAAGGTTCCCTCCAACCCTGTTGACTATAAGCTTTTGAGAGAATCTCTCGAGAAGGCTGTCCGTAAGAGATTGATGGCTGAGGTTCCTTATGGTGTCTTGTTGAGTGGTGGTCTTGATTCCAGTTTGATCGCTGCTATTGCTGCTCGTGAAGCTGAAAAGATTGCTCAAGGCAACGGTGATAACGACGACGATAACTTTGATGAGAGTAAGTATTGGGGAGTTTGCAAGGGTCTATTAGGATGTGATGGTCTTATATTTATTTCTTGTTTAGGTGGTCCCAAGTGCTGGCCTGGTGTTCACTCCTTCTCCGTTGGTCTTCCCGGCTCTCCTGATTTGCTTGCTGCCAGAGAGGTTGCCAAGTACCTCAAGACCATCCATCACGAATATACTTTCACCATCCAAGAAGCTTTGGATGCTGTCAGCGATGTCATCTATCATCTCGAAACCTATGATGTTACCACTATTCGTGCCTCTACTCCCATGTACCTCTTGTCTCGTAAGATCAAGGCAATGGGTGTCAAAATGGTTTTGTCTGGTGAAGGTTCTGACGAAGTCTTCGGTGGTTATCTCTACTTCCATCAAGCTCCTGATGCTGCCTCTTTCCATTCTGAGTGTGTCGATCGTGTCAAGAACTTGCACACTGCTGATTGTCTCCGCGCCAACAAGTCTACTATGGCCTGGGGTTTGGAAGCTCGTGTTCCTTTCTTGGACAAGGAGTTCTTGGAAGTTGCCATGAACATTGCTCCTGAGGAGAAGCGTCCCAACAAGGCTGAGGGTCGCATGGAAAAGTACATTATTCGTAAGGCCTTTGATACCTCTGATGATCCTAGTGCCAAGCCTTACTTGCCTGATAACATTCTGTGGAGACAAAAGGAACAATTTTCTGATGGTGTTGGTTATAGCTGGATTGATAGTTTGAAGGCTGTCAGTGAAAACAAGGTGTCTTCTGAAGAATTAGCACAAGCTGGCTCAAGATGGTCCAAGGATACACCTGATACTAAGGAAGCTTACATGTATCGTGTCATGTTTGAACAATGGTTCCCTCAACCTGCCTGTACTGCTTCTGTCGTGAGATGGATCCCTAGAGCTGATTGGGGTTGTCCTTCTGATCCTTCTGGTCGTGCCCAAAAGGTTCACGAACAAGCTTATGAAGAAAAGAAGTAAACAAAAGTTTTAAATGTTATATATATATATAGTTTCTAGAAGTTAAATAAAATTAAACGCCCACACAAGTGTATATCTTTTTGTATAAATCATAGCCCACAGTACTTGATACTACTATTATATGATGCGATTGAAAGTTGCTTCATATATAGTAAGCCAAACAGACATGAAACCTGCGGCTCCTTTTTAGGTTGGCTTATACATTCGTGCAGGCCTTAGGATCCTTGCAATGGCGATGGATTATTATCTAACAACTATTGATTAGCAGAGAGCACAACATCGCAAAATTTCATTGATGGGGTTTAGACAATCCAAATATAGAAGGCAACCCAAGTTCAACTCAGCTCAGGGGTAACTTTTTTGATCTGCATCAAAAAGACAGTAAAAAGACAATTTATTTCAAAATTTATTATGCACATGTTGACCAGAGTAATTGGGAATAAGCATATAGAGAAGATACAAACTGGTTTATACTTATTGGTGATGCTACTTAGGTCATGCATGCTGATGATATCAATTGCAGATATACATAATGATAAAGAGAGGCGAGTTTGGGTGGTAGCCTATCGTCGATACACAATATCATTTTTGTTCTGCTTGCTTTTGTAATCGACGAGCTTCTCATCAAGCATTTGATTTGGTAGGGCGTGGCGTTGATAGGATTGTATGTTCAAATTTGACTGAATGCATTTGTTACTGCATATTTGGCTAAGGGTGGCGAGGTGGCAAGCCAGCAAGATATTCTGGGATATTTGTAGAAAACAACTTTGCATACCTGTAAATACCAAAAAATCTGAGGTCAGAACTTTGAGATCAAAGAAATTAAGAGGTGATATTATGATACGATTCGTATAGTAAACTTACCAGCTACTTGAAAGCCAATTGCCGTCCGTAGATTTCTGAAACTAATGTCTTCCTTCATGAAAATACCCAATGGTTTGTAACAAGAAACTTGCTGCTGTTGACGTTTTCTAGCTTCATCTATCCAAACAAGGGGGTAAAACTGTTTCCTTCAAATCATCGCGACAATACTAGTGGATTTCTACCAGATCAGTAGCGTGGTAATTTTCACTCGGGATTAATAATATACTCCAGAAGCTATATTTTCGGGTCTCATTTATGGGTTATTTTCCTATTTAGGGCATGAATCGATTACTACCACCTACGTAAACATTTGACCAATGTCGTACTACAATTGAGGGAAAAAAAAAAAGATAACAACAACTAGATAATCTGTTCGCAAGATGATATTAGGGGTCTTTATTAATTAAATTTAGATATTAAGAAGAAAAAGAAAAGCATTTATCATGAGTGTGGCAACAACAAAAGGGCATATTGTGTTCATATATAAGAGGGAAGATAATAATGTACAGATTGGATAGGGTTAAAGGCAATATTTAAGAGGTGGGGTATGATAATTTAGTGGTTAACCAATGAAATCGGAGGAAGACGGGTTCCAACAGTAGAATTATTTGTTGATGCCAATGATAAGAGAGATCTTGCCACTTGCTGTTCCTGTAATAGGCTTGTATCGTAATCAGATTCAGATGAATTGCTACTGATGCTTGATGATGAGGATGGTAACAAAGGAGGAGAAGGAGCAGCGGAAGAAGCAGATAAAGGACAGGTACAATGTTGGCTATGGTGATGATGATGTGAATGATGATGTTGTTGTTGTTGAGGATTGGCAATGGCAAAATCAATGTCGGACAATTTGGCGACTGTGTTTGATAAGAGTTGTGATAAACGAGTTACTTCTCTTTGAAGCTCTTGTCGTTGAGAATGTAATGAATCATGTTGTGTGCAGTATGTTGGTTGTTTGTAATATGTGTGGATGGGAGGGAGTGTGAAGCGATTGTTATCTTCCAATTTGTGATGGTGATGCTGAGGCCAAGCCATCATCTTGGGATTGCTATCTTCAGGATACATAATCAAATCAGGACCACCGCCAATACTGCCATTGCTACTACCACTGCCGCTACTAGTACTGCAATTATCATCAAAACTCATTTTGCGCACCACAGCGGAGGGAGCAGGAGGTGGAGGAACTTGTTGCTTGGAAAGTGCGGGAGAAGATGGAGTGTAATTGTGTTTGAATGTGGGTGACGAAGCGGATTTCTTTTCATCATCTAACTTTTGCTGCTTTTGAGGAGGATGTTGTTGTTGTTTGTCAGATGAAGGGCAGCGTTTTCTTCTTTTGATTACCGTGCGCATCATAGTAGCGGGTCTGTGGACATGATGTAGCTTATAATAGAGGCCACATGCGTTACAGATTGTCTTTCCGGTTGCATCTCGACGCCAAAGAGGAGTTGTTGTTGCCTGACAATTTGCGCAAATGATATTTTCGTCATTCTTGTTGTGGACCAAATCCATCATGATCTCCTTCTCCATTGAGGAGGGCGATTCCTCTTGCTGACTATAATCCTTACCACCGTTGGAGCAATGATCACATACAGGACCTTTACCACTTTCACGTCCCCAAAGATGAGGCCTGAAGGATGATTGACATTCGACACAGCGAGTTAATGATCTTTTGCGAGCTTTCATTTGTTGATCTTGGAAGGTAGTATAAACCATAATAATTGTTTGGAAGTAAAGAAGAAGAAGAAAAAAGAGAGGAAATGCAGAGAACAAATAAATATAGCTGAATTTATATACCACATTTTCAAAGTATAGAAGGAGGGGTAGATCCAGCAGTTTGTTACAACAAAGCCTAAATATGGACATGTTGATAATCTCTACCAATCACGATGTATCAAATGATCTATATTCTTCCCACACTTGGTTGATTCTACCATGCCAATAGCTGCACGGATTCTTATCATCTTATCATATTTTGTTACTTTTGCGATATATGAGCTTTGGATTCTGGTTGATATGATGAAATATCTCTTCTTTTTTGAAGTCTATGGCATCTTATATCCTTGTCTCCTATGCCTTGCTAGCCCCCGTTGTCGGTTGAAACTAAAAAATGGGAGGGAAAATGAGAGATGTCTATACTAAAGACTACGATTTTTTATCTCAACTTCCAAATAAAGGTTGTAATTATATTTTAGAGTTTTCTTTATGGAAGCGCAACTATAAACGGAGGCGGGAACTATATGAAGGAGGGTATATTTGCAATCCTAGTCTGACTATAGCTTGACTCAATCATTTCATTCATATTGGCCCGTATGTGTGAAGGTGAATCAGATCCGTGTGTGTATGTGTGTGTATGTGTGTGTGTGTGTTATTGTTGATGGTTTGACAATTGCTTATCTATCAAGCCAGCTCTATTGATCATCCGTTGATTGATAGTATACACACACACACGCTCTAATATCATCATAAGGGTATAGGTAGACAATTTGGTGTAACATTTAGCTCAAAATATAGACAATTCTCTATTGTTTGTTATAGGTGGATCCGTGTAACACATTTCCACCATATTTAATAGATTCATATACTGTCAAAATAATGGGTTTGCACTGCAACATCCACTTTTTCCCATCGTTTCATCTCTATATCCGATTTGATATCTCGCAGCTCTTGCTCCAACTGTCTCTGTTTTTCCAATTCTTGCAAGATTGCTTTTGTATGTTTATCTTTGACAGATGCCATCAAACTGCGAAACTCCTTTCTCAGGCTGCTCTCATTGATGGTGGACACCTTGTCATCGCAAATGCGCTTTTCTAGCAGCTGTTTGTCTTGATGTAACACATGAATTTCATCTATAAACTTCTTTCTTTCATTGTTGAAGTCCACAATGTTTCGTGTCAGACGATGGTATTCCTTGAGTATGCGCTCTAATTCTGCCTCTGTGCTGGCAGACTGCAAGATGAACGCAGACTCTCTTGTCGTGAATGTTTTCTTGGCTTGATCAAATTCCTGTTTTAGCCGAGTCAATTGATGTTGTAAATGACTCTCTTCAGGAGCACTGGCCATACTATCTTGGGCTCGCTTTTGCTGTCGTTCTGTTAAATAAGCTATAGTGGACCCAACAGCTCCTTCGCAGTCGGTAAACTCTGTCTTGACGACTTGCTGACATTGATCCAATATGTTCTTCTTCTGGCAAGACCATGCAAGTTCCCTTTCATGCTGCTCCTTGATCGTTTGTTCCAATTGCGCGCTTCGCTGATTAATAACATGGAGCTGTTGTTGTAACGATAGGTGCTCCTTTTCCTTGTTCTTCCCCTCTTCTAAAGTAATCTCCTTCTTGTGCTGCAATTTCTTTTGCAGTTGCTCAATTTGTATCTGACACGATGTGTGATTTTCTTCCTCTTTGATAGTAGGTGGTTGGCTTTTCAATTTGCTGATTTCTGCTTCTTTTGACTTCAATGTATGCTCCAAGGATGTCACGCGATCCTGCAACGATTGTCTGCGCATCGTTTCCTGCATCAATTGGTCTCGCAGCACGATCATGTCTTTTTCTTGATTCTTAGCTATAAGCTGCCTTTTTGATCTACTTCGTTCTAGCTCCAATACAAGACTTGCGCTTCTCTCTCGTTGTCGCACAAGTTCTTCGTGTGTGTTGGACTGAATTTCCATAATTCCCAGCAGTTCTTGCTTTTGTTTTAGCTGGCGAGCGAGTTTATCAAAGGTATCCTCAATTTTTTGATATAATGTGCTGGTTGGTGTGTCTTCATTTATCGTATATACCGTACTAGACGATGTATCAACGCTGTTTGCTTGTGTGAATGCTGATGAAGATGATATGGAAGAAGCTGATGAGGATGACGAGGATGACGAGGTTGGTGTAGATGTCAGCGTAGGAGCCTGTTGATGCTCTGGAGTGTCATCAAAATAGTTGACTGTGGATTCCAACTTTATAAGGATCTTGGTTAATATACGATGAATGTCTTCCTGTGGCGATTGGCATTGCTGTTGAATTGCCGTAACTAGTGTCCCCACCAGATGCTCCAGATACCTTGTTTCCTTGCGATGAGCAGATTGACTCGTGAAATAAAGTTCATCTACTAGCAATGCTGTTTGTTGACTGGATTGGCAGATATCCTGTATGAAATCTGCGGCGGATGACTGGTCTAGC
This sequence comes from Mucor ambiguus, assembly GCA_000950595.1. Lineage (NCBI taxonomy): Eukaryota > Fungi > Mucoromycota > Mucoromycetes > Mucorales > Mucoraceae > Mucor > Mucor ambiguus. Next base: position 26,559 of record DF836365.1, read on the forward strand.
TTGAATGCTGTAGCTGCTGCTCTATGGATATCCGTTTGAATTCGAATTCGGCTATATGTGGCATCTACTAATTGACGTAAATGCTGGAATCTCTATATATCCACATTAATAACACACAATAGAGCACATGTCCATCAAAGCCAACTTACTTGTACTAACTGTTCTGCCTCTACAAAGTTCATTGGTTCAAATGTAGATGCTGCCATGACAGCGTGAGTCACATTCAGCTCATTTAACATGGAAGTGTAGTCTTTTGGAGCTGTTGACAGTCGATGCTGCTCTATCGGCAAACTATATTGTTGCCATGGTAACGCATTGACATTCATGGATGCATGATTAGCTGCAATGTTAATATCCATTATGGATGATTTTGCAGTGAATTTCGATTTCAAATGCTCCAGTGACAATTGCTGCTTTCTGGAAGGAGTCCATGTCCCTACATCTTTCATGACAGGCACCTTGTCGTCGTTACTGGCTGACTCTGTTGATTTGACAGCTTCTCTTTTATATCTCAATGATTCTGTGCGAGCAGGTGTAGTAGTGTGTATCATTGTTGAAAGATGAAAAGAAGGGAAAAAAGGTGGAAAAAAAAGGAGAATCACTCTACAATATAAACAAAGTTATATACGTTTGTTTCTAACATGAACGCTTTTATTATTAAATGCCTTAATTAAACAAATGTTTACAATTCCCGCGAATCTGTCACTGTAATTCGCCTTAACAGATCTCTTACTTTGTCATCACTGGCAATGACTGTGGTGGATAGTCCATTCATGATGATTTTGGCATTCATATCAGAAGGCAATTCAATAGTTGTAACACCATTGATATCTTTGGTAATGTGGATGGGTATCGCATGCTATTCGTGTGCCATAATGAGTCCATCTATTCCACCTTTTTCTTTTAGTTATAGACACACTGTACCTCTTCAAATCGTCTGATAGTCGCATTCAACTCTGTATGAATACGCAATTCACTCTTGTGATCCAACACGAGCGCTTGATCGTCCTTCACATTGATGCTTGGGTGTATCTCTAAGCGATTGTTGTAGTAATTGAGAGAACCATTGATAGGAGCCCAAGCAGAGAAATGAATGCCATCTGTATTAGGCACCATAGTAGGATCAATGGTTTTAGCCAACTATACAACATACAATAGAAAGGAGGTTTGTATTGCAACACTATAGAGAATAAGGAGGTGCCATCTTACCTTTTCGCTCACAGAGACTCTTTCCCAATCTCTATTCACATCAATGCTTACAACTCCCTGATGATATATATGAACTTGCGTTTCCTGAGATTGTTCCTCTTTCACTAATTCAGCTCCTTTGATACCAGGGATCAGCAAATGGCGTGCATTGCTTCCTAGATGTTGCCAATGTGTGTGTAGGATGGAAGGTATATCCTCTAGTTTGAGGCGAGTGTCCAATGGGAGCCGTATAAGGTTCATCTTGCAGCCAACGGGTATATCATGCTGAATGTCTTGAGGCGAGTTGGGGTCAATGAATATACAGGTGTTCAGCTCCGAGTGACCATAATAATTCAAAAACCACATCAATGGCCCTTTGGTAATACAAGTCGAGTCTCCTGTAAATACGATACATGGCTCTCGAATGGATGTCTCGGATAGCACTGATGCCTCCAAGGAAACGATAGTCTTTACTGCCCCTGTGTTCATCAATTCTCCATGAGCCAAAGGCATTTGTGGTAGATAGAGCAAATCATGGCGTCCAGAATTCATCCATTCTCCACAGATATTGGCGTATTTGAGGCTCTGATCTGCAATGGGATTCGCTACATAGATGGGTGTTTGGTGTCGTTCGTGTCCAATCTCTTTTCCAAGCGATTTAAAGTACTCTTCAATGTCTCCTATCAGATCAAACAGGATACCCATAGGTGGAGCAACAATCACCGAGTTGTGCAGCGACTGATTTGTGCGTGCTATATCAATGTTAATTTGGTTCATGTATATATCACGTACATAGGGTTACCTAGATGGACGTATAGTTTCGCTTTGGCTCTTTCAAACGACAACTCTCGCTCTGATTGCTGGCTCAGCCCTCCAACTACCACCACATCTGCGTCCTTTAGGATATCTGGATCAAACGGTGCTGGATGAAGATTTGCGTACACGGAAGACGAGGATAGAAACGCAATTCTCTTAAAACTAGTCTCTAAAAGCCAATTAGCACTTCCCAATGAATATCCTGAGCTGTATGCTACCAAATTCAATGTAGAAAATAAGGACAGTGTCTCGGTATAGCGTACAGGTTGTACCTTTTCAATACAAGAAGTGATATCTTTCAGAGTGTAGATAGATCTCCACCCTTCAGAGGGCTGAGCTAGATCACCCAATTGAGAGAAATGAGTAGCTACAGTAGGCTCAGTGCGAGACGTATTGTTATGACCATGATAAAGCACTAGCTCTTCCATGCGCTGCTTGCCATATTCAATCGTTGGCTCAGTCGCAATGATACGGCCCTTGTATCCAAGATATTCGGTCAGAAAGGGTAGCCCAAGTATGCATTCACTGTTGGCAATCAAAACTAAATCAATGGAATCCATATCGATCAAGCTGAAATCAGGCACTCGAAATACGCTTGGATGGTCGCAGTTTTTCAGGCTTGTAGTCAATGACGAGTATTGAGTATCGGCTGTGCGTTTGCCTTGAGCGCTGAATGTGGATAGTATAGAGCCCAGATCATTGCTGTTGCTGCCGTCGTCTTCTTGTCCGTCAAGAGCATCGCCTTGTTCTTGCTGTGATTGAGGTTGTGGTATAGTTAGTGTTTCAATAGGACAGTTGATGAGGATGGTGTGCTGGTTGATTTTACAGAGAAATGTGTTGGATGTGGATCCTTTGTGGTCGAGACATTGTATCTTCATTTTTGTTTATGCTGTGAGCAAGTCGCATTAATCCAACACGGTGCTAGCAATCGCAATGTGGGCATTGAATCGTGGCTTGGATGCATCCATCCTAGACGGTCACTGAGTTGGGCCCTATGAAGGCCTGGAGTAGCTTTGGTGGGTGGTGAGGGAAGATGGCTTTTTGGGAGTTTCAAAATGAAAAAGCTTTTCTTCTTCCTTTGATCTCTTTTTTTCTTTTCATCTGCCAACAGAAATCTATATAAAATGTATTTGATGTACTACTTGAACAACGAGGGTGAGCGTGTCTATACTCTCAAGGTAACATGGCACATGAATAATTTGAAAATAGCACATTGATTGACACATTGCTCGAGTAGAAGACCGATCCCAAGGGTTTGCCCACCAAGTCAGCCCATCCTGCTCGTTTCTCTCCTGATGACAAGTTCTCTCGCCAACGTGTCACCATCAAGAAGAGATACAACATTTTGCTCACTCAACTTCCTGCTCGTCCTTATTAATATCATTTTTTTTTATCAAAAACGCATCAACATTATAAAAGAAGAGGAGGAATTGGAGTCTGGAAGACATGCTCCTTCCAGTCTATTGTAAATTACATTTCAAATAAAAAGAATACACAAAGGAAACACCTGAAAATCATGTTATTGAGCATGCGGATGGAGGGGTTTGTCATTGTGTTGTGATGAGAGCAAATGTGAATGACCATGGCATGCCATCAGGCTGTCTATTTTGACATGTCTTCCTGTGACAGTTTTGCTTTTGGAAACCCTCTTTTAAATTCTTGCAACGAAAGACGGCAAATATTTTCTCTCATCTAATAGTTGCAAAAGTATAACAATGGCCAATTCAAAGTTTGAATATGTGCGTCACTTCGAAATGGCAGACAATATGCTGCCTAGCACATGGCTCGTTGTCCGTATTGACGGTCGTGGATTTCATCGATTCTCTCAGACGCACAATTTCGCAAAACCAAATGACAGAAGAGCCATTGAACTCATGAACAGATGTGCGATCGAAGTCATGAAAGACATCAAGGACATCATCTTGGCTTACGGACAAAGCGATGAATACAGTTTCATCATTCCAAAATCATCTAATTTGTACTCTCGGCGATCAAGGTAGGTTACATCGGCTTGACAAAGGAACAATGTCAAATTGACAGCTTTTTGTTGGCAGTAAAATCTCGTCGACAGTGGTGAGTTTGTTTGCTTCCAACTATGTGATGCACTGGGCAGAATACTTTGGCGAGGATAAACTACAATATGCGCCATGCTTTGATTCGAGAACCGTTTGCTACCCAAATGACAAGGTGCTAAGAGATTACTTGAGTTGGAGACAAGCTGATTGTAAAATCTGATTTGCATGATCGAGCCTGTAATAGTTTACTGACAAAACATCTCACCATAGGCCACATTAATAACTTGTTCAATACAACTTTTTGGGCTTTAGTGAAATCTGGCATGACAGAAGATGCAGCCGAGAAACATTTGAGAGTAAGTCTTGTCAAGTATGCTTCTTGAATCACGCAACTCAAACGGCACAAAACTAGGGTTCCTTTTCCAAAGACAAGAATGAGATTTTATTTGTAGAATTCAACATTAATTACAACAACATTGAACCAATTTATAGAAAGGGATCCACCATCATCCGCCAAAAAACAGAGGTTACTTCTATTTCACCAAGAAACGGCGAAGAGGTGAAACGCATCAAACTTATACCAACTGCAATTTATGACGATATCATCGGCCAAGAGTTCTGGGATTGTCATCCTGAATTGCTTGCCGAGAAGAGAAGATAGATGGATAAATAAATAGATGCTTTTAGATTGTAACAGTTATTTTCAGGCACAGAGATCGATGCCTTGCATGGCAGGTTAATTCAATGATCATGATGCTACAAGTTGCAGTATGCAACCACTCCTACGCCTGACCTTGTGTCTCTATTTGACAAGTTATCATTCTTTAGTGAGGCTGGATTTGATATATAAACTATATTTTCCCTTCCAGCTGTCCGTAATACCTGAGAGTCTTCCGCAAACAAGCTGCAATATGTCGATCTGAGCTCCCTGAGATGCGCCATATTGGTATCAGTGGGAATAACCAATACATAAACAGACAGCATACTAGTAAAACTTCATGCTGCCCAAAATCAGGCAAAATACAGCAAAAATTGGATGCATTCGAACTGTGTTTTCTTGTGCTAGAAACCGTGTTCGACCGCGGGAATAGTGCCAAACAACTTCTTTCATTTAGCAGTATCTGTTTGACACCTTCACTCAACTTTTTTGGGATCATCGAAAATCGACACCAAACCATGAGGGGTACCTCATGGTTTTCATCAAAAATCAAACGATTGCGTTTTTGAAAGCAAAAATGAAGAATTTTATTATAGCATGTATTGAACCAAAATTTTCCTCTTGATCCAAAGTAACCCCTGAAATTTTGTTTGTGAGACCTTCATATGTAAAATTTCGGCAATTTGGCTAAAAACTTTATTTCATACTTTCTGAAATTGCTCTATAAGTTTCTTATAAACATGCATCACAAAAGACGCCATTGTATGCGCCTGAAAACGTACTACAGAAATGCATTAGCAAGTTTAGGATTTTCATCACGGTTTCTATAGTCGAATCTGCCAAAATAGATCAATCGAGTCGTGAATTGATCAAAAATTATCGAATCGGGACAGAATGTATTTCGGAATTTAAATATTTTGGCTGGCAAAATGCAGACAAAAACAACAACGGAAAATTGTAGATTGTTGTTGAGTTGCTCCATAATAATAATAGCAGTAGTAGTATAATAGCTTATTGTTATTAGTGGTAGTCTGATAAACCTGCTTGTCTTTGTCGCACATTTTTATATATGATTGCTCAAATTAATGCAAACGCAAATGGGGAATGCATCCTATTTAACATTGTACATAACAATACTCGACGAAGCCCCTAGACCTATTTATTTCTTTTGGAATTTCTCATCAATCAATCGCTTTGCTGCTTGATAGTCTTTTTCCTTTTCAGCCAGGCTCTTTACAGGTTTTGTCAGGGCGATGTCCTTTTTGCATTTGGCGTCTTGAGGTCGCTTTAAAATTTTAAGCTGTTATCCCATGTCATGTTATTAGAACCGACCACGTATGAAGAGAACCCTGTTGCTACGATACCTCTGGTTTGTAGTCAGCGTGAGCAGCTAATGTGTTGGTATGTACAATGACAGGCGAAGCGAATTGGTTACTATGATTGAAGAAGAGAATTCGAGCCCAATATCATGAACATGTTATGAAACTCGTCCTTACGCTTTCTCCCATAGCTGTTGGTTTGATTGAAAGGTCGTTGTTGTTGTTGCTTTTGGCTTGGCCCTTTCAGTGGGTATTTTGCAATCATTCAACTAGAGTAGTATTATTTTTCAAATCAATGAATCAAATCTAGGCATTTCAAGAAATATCAATGAAATTTTACACCAGCATCTGCAGCAGTTTCCCAATCATCCCAAGGATCTTCTGGCATATTGTATGTTTACAGTGTAAAAGTAAAAAGAAAAAGGAGGGCATGACAAAACATAATTCAACCAGACAAGACTCGATCCAACTACCAAGCCACACACATTCAACACATTTCACAATGAACATTCAATATTTTTATGAATTTAATAATTTTTTATTGATAATAATGATACAAAACTGCAAACAAGAGATACCAAAGGGTCTAACTAATGACAAAATTAGCATATCATTCTAAGAATCAAAATGACTGATGGATAGATATAAAAAGGATGAAAAAGCTCAGTGTAACTATGACATAAAATATAGCTATCATTACACCCGGTCGTCCAAAACGGTCAACCAAAATAAAGCGTTATAGGTATTGATTCGTTATCATCAACACTTTTTCGTCCTTTTCATATCTGCCTAGTCTATAACAAAGAGTACTTACTGTTTCAGGTTTGAGGTGGTGAAAGAAAAATAGGAAATTGGGGGATGGGATGTTGGGCTCCTTTTTATAGATGCGAGAAAAAAATTTATTGATATATGAAATGTGACTGATAAGATTTACATTTTCAAGGTAAGCTCTTGATCTATGGAAGCTAATCTAGACTTGAGGGCATCTACTTGAGACAATTTGGATTGCAAGCTAGCAAGTTCCTTCTCAACAGACTGCAGTTGCTCTTTGGTACCGATTGTCTCCCACTCCCATTCACCATTGTTGCCAGTAAGACGCAAGAGGAAGCGATGGTATTTGAATAAAGCAGGACGATGAGAGATGGTCAATAAAGTGATGCCCATGTCCTTGGCATGCGAATACATGAGGCCTTCGACATCGGTAGACACTGCGCTGGTACATTCATCCAACACGGCAAACTTGGGATGATGGTAGAACAAGCGAGCCATGCCAATCTATACAAAGATGACTTTCAACAACTCTCTCTACGTTACAATTGACAATGCACACTTACTCTTTGCTTTTCACCTCCAGAGAAGACATCTTTCCATTCCTTTTGCGTCTCCCAACCTCCTTCTCTGTCAGGAATATAAGCCAAGTGCACGATTTCCAAAATCTTCATCAATTCTTCCTCGGTGCGGCCAGCATCGATCATTTGCTGCTTTGTGTGGGGATATATAACTTGGTCTCTTAATGTGCCCAAGCTCAAGTAAGGGCGCTGAGGGATATAGAAAATGTCACGGTCAGTAGGTCTTGTTAAAGTACCTTCAAACACAGGCCATAATGAAGCAATGACACGAGCAACGGCTGTCTTGCCCACACCGTTGGGTCCAGTCACCAACAAATGCTCTCCTGGACGCACCTGCACATTCAGGTTGTTTACCAACACTTCACCTACTCGATCTTGGCCAGGAGCAGGAGTGACAATAGGCACATTTTCAAACGAGATGCCCTTTTCATCATCGTATACCACCTTACCGTGGATGTTGGTCAAGGTGTAAGCAATGTCTTCCTTGGGCCCATCATAGTCATTCTTGTGCAAAGCATGCAGCACAGACATCAGGTTGTAGACACGGGATGTGTAGCCAGCCAATTCAGCCAGTTCCTTGTAAGAATACATCATGCGTCCACCAGCATCAGCCAAGGACATCATCAAGCGTTTGTTGGTGATGAATCCCTTTGTTCTAGCGCCCACTTGAGCATTGGGATCGTCTTTGGATGTATCAATAGGCACAGCACCAACAAGATGTGGTGTGAATACGGGAATGGCACACATGATGAGGCCAAATGCACCCCAAGCGTATTTGATGAGGAAGTCTTCAAACATGTTGTAGCTGATACGGATCTTGTAGATGGAGTTGATGTGTTTGATAAGCTTCATGTAGGTTTTGTTGAGAATGGAATGCTCCAACTCGGCACCGTTGTAAAAGGCAATTTCTTCGGCATTGGTAATCAAACGAGTGTGAGCAGCACGGAAATCGCCCTACGCATACAGTATAAGAGTTTGAGCAAGCTATCGTTTGCATGTGATTACTGTGTGTCTACCTCTAATTTGGCCTCAATGGCAGCTAGTTTACCAAAGGATGGTGTAACAGCACGCAGCAGTTTGGCTGTGACAAAATAATTGATGGTGAGTCCAACCATGCCTACCAAGCCAATGGACTTTGTGAGCTGGTAGTTGAAAATAATGGTATCTAGAATGGGTTTTGCAAGGTTGGAATAGAGTGATGATAGGGTTTCACAGAATTTGGCAACATCAGTGGTAATAAATCTATGCGCTACAGTGTCAGTATTTCCCAAGTTTCCCTTGACAGTAAGCACACTTACTGATCTGCGCCTTGAATGCGGCTATCCAGGTTGATGGCCTTGTAGAATGTCTTTTCCTTGTCCAAATACAAATCGTGAATGTACTTGGTCAATCGAGTTCTGAATCCAATGGATAATTTTGATTGCAGATAGCGGATCATACTGTTGGTGTAAGTTGCAGGAATGGCAATGGCAAACCAGTAGCCTAACCCGGTCAAGAATCGCTTTCCATGGCCGTTAACCTGTATCCGGTGGTGTTAGTCTCTCCTACTGATTCACATATAGTATACGCTTACCAAATCTCTGACAATGCGACCGTCCAATCGTGCCACCACTACACTCAAGTATGTTCTCAATACCAAAAAGATGGTATGCAATACCAGCAGCAGAATCTCCTTGGTGTGCCAATTTGGAAACAAGATGTGTGCAATCGACGTTAACTGTCGTCTGAATTCTTTGTTGACGCCCACCTTTTGAGAGAAATCAATGACGGGAAACAGGCTGGAGATGTCTTTTTGCTCTTCATTCTGCTTTAGCTTTGCTGTCCTTTGCCAGCTCTTTTTAGACTGATATAAGCCGACCAAGACTAGCACAATCAAGCTGCTTGAGAATATCTTGTTTGTCCTAGTGTCCACAGGCTTGGATAACAGATGCATCGCAATGTGGGGAAATGTAGAGGAAAAAGAAAAAAGGAAAAAAAAAGAAAAGGTATTTCACATGTTTATTGTAATGTGGTGGTAGTAGGTGAAAAATGAATGACATGTGATATAATCGACCCCCTTTTTTTGTGTGCAAACTATCTTCTATTGGTAGCAGAGTTCCAAGCAGCATTAACGGCTGCCTCTCTCACCACTGTGGAGCGACCCATATGTGAGTAAGCCTCGGATTTGGCTTCATTAAATGTGTGACCAGCGGCCTTGTAGTGATCATAGGTCTTTTTGTAGAAAATCACTGCCAAAATGCCCATCGATAGCCAACAGATGGTAGCGAGCAAGGTCAATACAGCAGGGCCAATGTAATGCTCTGAAAATAACGTTACTAATAAAATCAAGCCAGCACCACCACTAAATGAAAAGGACGAATTAGCATCCAATCTATACACATCACTACACTGCCTATACTCACGTAGATGGGATGCCAACAGCCATGTAAAAGGTATACAAGATGTGAAAGCCGTTAAAGATGAAAAAGAAAACTATATATCCGTTACACTTCTATTCCTGCACTCCAGCATTGGCTCTACTTACAGAAATACATTGAATTATCCTTCATATAGGCATTGTAAACAGGGCGATACCACAAAAAGAAACTAGCCAGTGTATGTGTAAATAACTCGGTTAAAGCCACACCCATATTTGTTGGTGCACTGGTTACTGAGGCTGGATGCGAGAACAAGATCCAGAGACAAGCGAAAAAGTTCATGACCAATGTAATCAAAAACAAGAGCCATTCTCTATATAACCATAGCACTGTAGTCTGATGTTGCATAGGAATTTCATCCACAATGTTGAGATACAAGATGGGGAAGCATGGTGGAAAATTGTTGTCTCTACGCTGCAATGTCTGTCGCTGTCTCTGCTCGAGATCTCGCTCTCTGTCTGCCAACTCACGCTCCTTTTGTCGAAGCGCCTCTTCTCTTTGACTGTAGTCGTTTGGCTGCGTAGGTAAAGTCGTCTGAGACGAGCTGAAGGGATCTCGGTTATCGGACACATGGTGAAAACTGGTGGCGTTGAAATCGTTTAAAGGTACATCTTCTTCGGCTGCTTCCTGGACCGTACGTGTTGAATTTAAGGCGGATGTGATGGAAGGGTCTTGGAACGGATTTGAAGGGTCCTCAAAGGGGCTTGTTTCAATCTTATTAGACATCGGACACAGCAACAGAGACCAAGAAGGGAAAAGAGGAAGAAAAAAAGAGGAAACCCTTTGTTTGGAGCCTATATATTATTATCCATATTTGCGAGTGTTTCACAAAGAAAGCCCAGCAAAGAGTCTAATGACACTACACACTGCTATAAAATCCACACTCTGATCTACACCATGTCGCTCTTCTCCTTCTCTTTCGCTTCCAAACCATGGATCATTTATTCACAAAGCTCTCTTTTCATTTGGGCGGCAATGTCTCTCCAGACCATCTGAAGCTGGCATTCTCCATCCTATCCACCTATCCATGCGCCATCTTGTTTAAGCATTTGAAATCGGCCAATGTCAAACATGCGTTTTCCATTCTATACACAACCTTCATCATGCTGTTCATATTAAAATTGCATGACGGATTCATTCACATCTTGGCCATCTCCACTATCAGCTACCTCTTGTTGCGATACGGTCGCCATCATCCAAAGATTGCTTGGGTCAATTTCACACTGGTCATGGCAAGCATGGCTGTATGGTATGTAAAATGGTCATGACCTTTGTACAAAATGGACACTAAATGGCACGCCCCTTGTTTCCTATAGCCACATTGGTCGTCAATTCAAAGGGTTTGAAGGTGATACCGACCTCGACTACTCAGGGGCATTGATGATCATCACCATAAAACTATCCTCATATGGATTCAATGTATTGGACGGCTTGCCAGCAAATCAAAACAAACTATCGAGCCATACGCAGAAAATGTGCATTGTTACTTATCCTACTGTATTGGAGTACTATGGCTGGGTCTTCTTCTTTGCTGGCTTCCTGGCTGGCCCTACCTGTGAGTACATGGACTATGTACGGTTCGTCAGTTCTCCTGAAAAGGAGTATTCAAGCAAGCTTCCTGCATTGAAACGGCTCGGGAAAAGCTTGGTTTTTGTCCTGTTCCTGGTATTCTGGGCTCCCAAGTTTAACTATTTCGAAGCATTGAAGCCGGCCTGGAAAGCACATTCGTTTTGGTACAAGTAAGCGCATGACAAAGATAAAAGATGGCATGGCATGTCAGAAGACTGACCAGCTTGTTAGGATCATGTTTATTCAATTGAGTGCCTTTTTGACAAGATGCAAGTACTACTTTATATGGTATCTATCAGAGGGAGCTTCGATTTTGTCAGGATTTGGGTTCAATGGCGTCATTGACGGAGAGCCTCAATGGGACAAACTAAACAATGTCAATGTGCTGGATTGTGAGTTGGCTCAATCGTACAAGCAATTGTCTGAGAACTGGAACATTGGTGCCAACCACTGGCTTCGGCACTATGTGTATTTGCGATTTAACCCTCCTGGATCAACAAGCACCACCCTAAAGACCTACATTGTCTCCAGCATGTGGCACGGATTTCATCCCGGGTTTTATAGTAAGCATCTGTAGTCGGTCCAAAATGTCGCATCTTCTTTTTTATTGATTTGTTTTACAAAACAGTGTTTTTCATGACAGCCTCGTTGTTGCAACTGATAGCAAGACAAGTGCGCAGAACCATTCGACCCTTTTTCTTGACACCAGATCAAAAGCCCAAAAAGATCAAACGAGTGTACGATGTGTGTACCTGGATTGCGTCGATGGGCCTACTCAACATGCTGGTCCCTTGCTTTGACCTGCTTCATATACCCTTGATTCTGCAAGTATGGCGTGAAGTTTACTACTGCCATTATATCATCATTGCCCTTGGTGGTGCCGTATTTTACGTGGCTAAACCCCATCTGATCCAACTGCAAAAGCAAAAACTACAGTGATCTCTTTTTGCTTTTAATCATCACTAGTGATAAGAATGTAAAAATGGCTGACAATCCTACAATCATGATTAATAAAGGCACTTTGATAGCGTATTGCCAGGCCGGAAAGTAGTTATGCGAGGGATGGCCTTCATCGACAAACGGCTTTGTATGATGTTAGTTGCTAACCATGGTACGGTAACGCTCTCCATGCTTACCATGATCAATGTCCATGTTGAATAATACAGAAATCCAATGACGGTCAAAAAGAAGGCAATAGTGCCTACTATTTTATCGTTTGCCTGCCAGTGGAATTAGATAAAGAAGATCACTGGTTCTGCGAATGTGCCTACCATATGTATATCTGCAAATCGCAGGAGACGGAAAAAGAGAGGAGGACAGGTAGCATTGCCCGTGTCGATTGTTCATTTGGTGACAAGTTACTCAGTCACGTAGGTTTGGCCCAACATCCCTCGTCTCATGGTTGTCATACTCATTGGAATGCCTTGTTTTCCTCTTCAACATTTTATATCATAATGACTAGAGCCACTGAAGCATACACTTTTGCCGCTATTGCCATCGTATCTTACATCATCCTTTTCTTGGGATTCATTCCTCTACCAGAAACTGTTCAAGACAAGATCATTCCTGTTGTATGTTCTCGACTTCCAATTAGTCTACGCGCGCTTTTGTACTAACATCTAATGTAGCTTCCTTGGTGGGCCTTGATTACATTTGGCTGCTATTGTCTTGGTAACATTGGCAATGCCATGTACACCTTTCGTGATTGCCCTGAAGCCTATCATGAATTGATGGGAGTAAGTGGATTATCGTATCCAGTGGAGTATTTGACTAAACATTTAATTAGGAAATCTCACAAGCAAAGAGCGATTTGAGATCAAAGGGATTACAACTCAATTAGACAAGATCCACCTGCATTATTTCACCCACTACCACACAAACACACAACACAAATATACACAGCACCACCTATACTCTCTTCTAATCATACATTTGATGAACATTTGAATAAACAAGAAGCAATGCATTGTTTTGAATCAAAAAAAGACCTTTTTTATTGTGTTAAAAAAGAGAGAATTTAAGCAGACTCGGTTTGAGTACGGGGAGCACGAGGTCCACGGTTGTCACGACGACCACGACGGACATCAGCTTGAGCAGCAACAGGGTTGGTGACTTGGACACCAGGCAAGTTCTCAAAGTTGATAGCCTTGAGGAGTTCCTTGGTCTCGGGATCAACCTCAATGAGAGAGGTATCCAAAGCAGAGAATTCGGGAACGTAGTTGTCACGACGCTCACGCTCCTCTTCTTGCAACTTGAAGGAAATACCGCGGACGGGACCACGAGAAATACGCTTCATCAAGTGAGTGGTGAAACCAGCAATCTTGTTACGGAGACGCTTAGATTGGATGATGGAGACTTCATCGAGGATCTTCTTGTTGACTTGGAAGTCCAAAGTGAGACGAGGATAGTACTTTTCGATGACAACACGAGAAGCCTTCTTGACAGTCTTAGTTCTATAGGAAAACTGTTTAGTTACCACATTCACATTCACTTTCCAAGTGAAAAAGACGCAATGGTTGGAAATCCACATCAATTGATCATCCAACGTATTAATGCATCCATCCTTCCATTATCTTTTTCGCTTTCTTTTATTTCAAATGTCAATCATACCTAACGCGACCCTATCGTTGTATACATGGTTAATCCATTAATTCATTTTTGATGACGGATGTGTCTGTCTGCTTACCATAGTATCTACTTGGAATGGATTAAAGAGGAGGATTCAATATCGTTCACTAATGCTGTTTGACTAAATATTCTTATTCTGAGGTTCAAAAAAGATTTTGCTAGTTTTTGCCCCGTGAATCCATCAGTACTTCCGGATCGGAATGACTCCTACTTCAATATGTAATGGGAGGTGATCCACATAGTCTGTTTAAGCTTGGTAATTTCGGATCTACCTAAAAACTTCTGGTGTCTATTTCATCGTCCCAGGGCTTAAACCCAATTTTTACAGCTTAAAAAAGAAGTTACGAGTGGTAAAGTAGTGTATCCAACTTATTTTCGAGGATTACCTAAGAAGCCATTATAACTAAATAACCTTTTTGATCCCGTAACTTATTATTCTTACATTGCGTTATTACCATGAAAGATCGCAACTGTCACTTTAACAGCCCAAATTAGGAACCAGAACTATAGGCCTTCGCCTTGCGTCCGCTTCATATACGCAATAGTGATTGTATTAAAGCACATAAGAGGGATTCCTTGAGTGATTTAGTATTCATAAT
>DF836365.1:43497-65143 GCA_000950595.1 Mucor ambiguus
GACACAAAAATGAAGACTTGTACTAAAGTATGTATTGAGTCAAAAGGTTTCTCTTGATCCAAAGCAGCCCCTAAAACTTTATTTGTGAGACCTTTATATGTAAATGTTTGACATTTTGGCCAAAAACCACATTTAATGTTTTTCAAAATTGCTCAATAAGTTTATTTGAAACGTTTTTTCTTTTTGCAGTATTGGATGTGCCTTGAAAAGTACTCCAGGGAAGCTTAAGGGCGTATTGGATTCTCACCACACTTTATATAGTCAGATCCTGCAAAATAAATCAAACAGGTCGATTTTCTTTCAGAATTAACGAATCGAAACAATATGTGTGCATCGGAGTTTGATTAATTTGGCTGCTGCAAAATATAGTTTCATGAGGATGATTGATGCTTTTGAAAGCTATTAAACAGGATATTGCGAATCGAAAAGTATTGGTACATCATAAAAAATACATTAAAGGATTTTAGCTGCTGCTATTTTCTTGATATAAGACAAAGGCTCGTTAAATATAAAGAACATTTGTAGTTAAAAATCACTGATGTTTTATTCAAAAATTGCTTTAGCCCTTTTTTATTGGATCATGTGACATGGCTTTTTTCATTTATCAATCTTCAACGCAACGCATCACAACATAAATCACTTCAAGTCGCTTAAAATTAAGTGTATGGAAGGCTCATATCTAACCAACTCGAATCGCATATGATTAAATTGTAATAAATAGTACTCATCTCGAAATGCTGTGCCTGAAACGAGAGAAGTTCTGATTCTAGATATGCTGGCTGTACCACCTGTCGGATGCTCATTGTGAGTGTGAGTGTGTGTGTGTAATGCTCTCCATCAACAAAGTGAATTTAAACATGGCGATAGAGAGAATGACAAGATGAAAATGCAATGTCCATCCAAGAGCTGTAAGCAGACATATTATATGAAGCATACCAAATGGAAGCTTATATAAATGACAACAAAGAAAGCTATTTTCATGGATGGGTAAATGGGAAAAGCAAACTTCCGTTTAGCACTGATGTTGAATTTTGTGTGTGTGTCATGATGGAAGTAGTAAAAAGAGCATAAACCCGTTTATATATTTTTTTTTTCAGAAACCTAATTTTCCTTGTTTCTCTCCTTCTTCTTAAAAACATACCATCATGGAGACCAATGACGAGATAAGAACAATGGAGAAAATACAGCAAACATCAGATACACCTGTACATACATTTGATGCAGACTTACCTCCGGAAGTCAAACGGGCACAAGCCGAAGCGCATATCCCCAAAGACTTTGTACCAGACTTGAGAAGCTTTGGCCGTCATCAGGAAGGGTTTGCTACAGAGATTGGGTCCAGTGATGCTGATAAAATCAAGCAAGCCATCATTGAAGCGACTCAGAAATCAGTCAGTCAGAATGACATGCCCAAGCGAACACAATCAAAGCGTCGCCAACCTCAGCAGCCTGTCGTGAACACCATTGCTGGTTATCGTGTCAGCCACCCACTACCTGATGATTCTCGCATTGGTTGGACAGCCTTTTCAAATGCAACAAATCCCGGTGGTTCGTTAGGCATTATGGCATTAGAAAAGAAGAAATCAGATGGCACGGTAGACGCATTGTACAGCACACTCTTGAGCCCATTTGACGAGCATTGGCAAGATTATGGTGTCATATTTGTTATAGGTATTGGGTTCTGGTTACTTGTCAAAATTGGAGGTGGTACGGGCTCGTTTATCTTTGGTCTGCTGTTTGTAGGTAAAGTGTAGATGTATACCATGCATGCATGGATGTATGTATATATATCAAACGGCAGCGACTGACGCACTCTGCAGCTTCATACTACAGACTGAGCTTGAGTAGACTGGATACATGTGCTACAGACGACATGAAGCGAGACTTGGCATTCGTTGCATTACAAACAGCCGATTACGAAAATGTTGAGTGGCTCAACAATTTTGTCCAAAAGTTCTGGCTCATCTTTGAACCTGTTTTGAGTGCCTATGTCATTGAAAACATTGATACTTATCTTGTAGACTACCTACCTGGATTCTTGGACTCTGTTCGTCTCACTACATTCACCTTGGGCTCAAAGCCATTCCGCATTGAAAGTGTAAAGTCATTTACAGACACTGAACCTGATACTGTGGTAAGCACATGCATGATTATTTTCAAAGGGCAGTAAATGATGATATTTATAGTGCATGGATTGGGATGTCTCCTTTGTGCCCAACGATACCAACGGCATGACCAGAGACCAAATCGACAGAAAAGTAAACCCCAAGGTGGTATTGAACATTCGTCTCGGCAAAGGTTTTGTTGGAACAGCACTCTCCGTGTTAGTGGAAGACATGAGTTTCAAAGGTCGAATGCGAGTGAAGCTCCAATTCATCAGCAAAATGCCACACGTCAAAATTGTGGAAGCTTGTTTTATGGAAAAACCCGAATTTGATTATGTGTTGAAACCTTTGGGCGGAGAAACATTCGGATTTGATGTGAATAATGTAAGAAATACCACATGTAGCTATTTCTAGCCAACCTCACACATCTCACATATCTAAAATGATGTTAGATTCCCGGTCTTCAAGGCTTTGTACGTGAGCAAGCACATGCCATTCTGGGCCCCATGTTGTATTATCCCAACGTATTTGCATATGATGTCGAAAAGTTCTTTTCTGGAGAATTGGATATCAGTAAGTGCAGTTTTATGTATAAAGGGCGTCTCATTGACATGTGGAACATCTATTATTAGGTCAAGCAAATGGTGTCTTGGCTGTCACTGTGCACTCATGCTCCAGAATCAAGGCTTCAGACACCACCTTGAATCCATTTATTCGATTCTTCTTGGACAAGGCACAGGAACTGGAGAAGACGGCGGTACTGGAGAACACGCACACACCACAGTGGAATGAGACCAAGTTCTTGTTGCTCAACAATCTGGATTCTATCCTCACCATGGAATTAAGAACAACAAGCAACACGAAGAAGGCAGGCAAACGTTTGGCCAGATCTCACTTTGATCTCAAGGACATGAAGGAGGAGGAAGATATGGAGCTGGATAATTTGTAAGTGTCGTTGTACAGTGTCATCTTCATACCATCTGATATGTATATATACATACACTGTAGAACATTACCAATGCAACGCCATGGTAAGTTCATTACTGATCTCAAGGTGGATATGCGATATTTCCCTGTTTCAAAGCCAATCCAAAACCCTGATGGCACATACATCGAAGCTGCTCCCTCCAGTAAGTCTAGCATGTCTCTCATGCAGTACATTGTAACTAGGCTGATTCTGTTTTCTAGATTCTGGAGTTCTTCGTATCACAATCCACGAGTGTAAAAACCTAGGATCAACTAAGATCAATCCTTATGCTCTGCTCAAGATTAATGGTGTAGACAGGTTTGAAACGCCTACATTCAAGCGTACACCCAACCCCAAGTTTGAGAGATCCTTTGAAATTCTTGTGTTGGACATGACGCAAGTCTACATCCGCGTCAGCATCATTGATCGCATCAACTTTGCTGGAGATGCCTCGCTGGGCTCCTGGAACGCTTACTTGACCGACATTATGCGAGACCAAGAAGACAGGGAGTACTGGTGGACTTTGCGGAAGAAGGGCCAAGAGATCAATGCTCGTTTGCGATTGAGTGTGCAATGGAAACCGGTGGTGATGACAGGTCTTGCTAAAATGGGTGGCGTTGGCTTGTATTCTCCCCCAGTGGGTATCATTCGATTCTCCATTTGGTCTGCCAAGGACCTCATCACTACAAAGTCGGATTTGTATGTTCGCATCAAAAATGGAAAGCAAACCAGAGCCAGAACCGAGATTATTGATAGCACAGATTGTCCTGAATGGGGCGAGTTCCATTATGTCCCTGTTCACTCTCTCCAAGAAAACCTCGTATTGGAGGTGATGGGCTGGACCTCTGGATCCAAGGACAAGTCGCTAGGTTCCACCGTGTTCCCACTGAATCAACTCATCAAGCAATGCAAGGACGAAAACGAGACTGTGTGGTACGAGTCCATGACCGATAAACTGGATAGACAAGTACCTCTCCATACAGGCAATAGCCAAAAGGGCTTTTTGAGCTATGCAGCTGAATTCTACCCTACCATGGCACTTGCAGACACAGATGACCAAGATCAAGATCTGTCCATTGCAGTTCCAGACAAGTCCATGCCAGAAGAAGATTCAGTGCTTAAAAAACCAGGGTTACCAGTATTTGATCTTCATGGTTTACCCATTCGATATACCCCAGATCAACTTATTGACTTGTCATGTTATGGAAGTGGTGTACTCACTGTCAAAATCCATGAGGTCAAAGCATCGCAAGTGTATGATTGCTACTGTCAAGTCATGGTGGATTCACTGACGCCTCAGCACAAGACAAATACGCTCAAGGGCCGCACACTGTCATTTAATGAGACCACAGATGCTTTCATCAAGGACTCTGGTTTCTCTCGTGTCGCTATCGAGCTCAAGCCTTCTCACAAGACGGAAAAGGATGATGACAAATTGGCCTACTGGTATGAGAGCAGTGAGCGCTTGATTCGCCACATTCAACAACGAGCTCGTGAAAAGCAACTAGCCAGTGGTGGTAAATTTGACATGAGCCAAATGCTGCTGCATACAGAGGAGGATGAAGGTGAATGGTACGATTTGATCGCACCAGTTGGAGGTCTAGCGCAAATCAAGCTCAGTTTTGGTTACGCTCCCTTACTGAATTACACGGTGAATCCTGATGAAAGCATAGAAAATCAAGGTGTCTTGACTGTGACGTTACTGAATGCAAAGAACCTCAAAGCTGTCGACAAGTCAGGAACAAGCGATCCCTATGTCAGATTCACAATTAACGGCGACATTGTGCACAAGAGTGCCGTTGTTAAGAAGAACTGCAATCCAGTGTGGAAGAATGAAGTATTTGAAGTGCCTATTGTACGTGATATTCAATGGAATTTAATAGATGAGCTATACTAATTGGCATTTTGTAGATCTCTCGCGTTTCAGCCAGTTTCAGAATTGAGGTATTTGATTGGAACCAGGTTTCTGGCGATGTGCCCTTAGGTTCAGGTGGTATCTCTGTTCGTGGTGATACAGTCGAGAGCTTCAGTGCGCATGATGTTGACATTCCTCTTGATGGACAAGCGGGGGACACTGGCACTGTGCGTGTGCGTCTCAAGTGGGAGCCCCAACTCTTATTGCGTAGAAAGATGCACACAACATTCATGGGTACCACAAGAAGAATGACAACCAAGATGGGAACCACTGCTTTCAACTTTGGTCAACCGCCCAAGAACACAACGTCAAAGAGCAACAGCATTCAATCCAAGCTGTCTGGTCTTTTGGATTCAACATCTTCTACCTCTTCCGCCACAAAGCCTTCATCTACAATACACGAGGTCAAAGAAGCAGAGCAAGAGCCGCAATATGAACAGCAAAAGCCAGTGATTAGCAATAGATCCGTGCAACCATCTCAACCTGCAGACCATGACTTTTTGGTAAAGACAAGTGAAGGCACGGTGCACATTCAAGTCTTGGAAGCTAAGAACTTGAAGGGAGATGGTGACAAGATCAACCCTGTAGCTATCGTGCATCTTGGATCGAAACAATTGCTAAAAACCAAAAAGGTTAAAAAGACATCCAATCCATCATGGCAAGTACATAGTCAATGTCTTAATGTTAGGCCCATTCTAATGATATTGTAATTTACAGGAACGAAACCTGTTCACAAAAACTCTCTGGTGAGGAGACCCAATTGGACATCATGGTGAAAGATTCGCATACATTCCATTCATCTGACATTGGCGGTTTTACTATCTCGCTTTGGGACTTGATTAGACCGCCCATTGTTACATCGCTGGATAAATGGCTTCCTTTGGAACCTGAAGGAAGCGGTCAAGTTCATATCAAGATTGATTACGATGCAAAAGATTGAATAAAGAAACAAACTTTGAATTGCGCAACATTTAGTTTTGAAGTTTTATATGTTTTCATTTAGTGGAGAGATTCATTTTGCAATGCTAAAGTGTTTTTTTTCTTCTTCTCCTTTTTATGTTTATTATGAAGTTTGTAGCATTAACATAGCGCGTACAAAGCGATTTCACTTTTTTATTATAAAATGCGTTTTAAACTTTTGCAGTGAAGCAAACTATCACCAAACAGGGTTGAATACAGTCTGCCAACGTCTCACCTGTCAATCTATTACTCGTAATCACTTGTAGTCAACGGCTATCAATAGGTTTTATATGAAGGTCAATGCTCTAATACTGTTATAGTTTGTGTATCGAAAGCTGGTCTAAAATCCCTTATAAATTCACATTTCTTTCATACTTCCATTTAGTGAGACGTTGTTACTAGAATCCGTTATACGGATAGTGAATGTATGAATTCAACAGGTATGTATCGTTATCCATCAAAGGAGGTCTATCCTACATTTATAAAGACGGATTTATAGTTAAAATTGAAAATGACCTACAAGAGTAATTATCGAATATGCATATGGGAATACCCACCCAATAAACGACACATACTTAGTAAAGAAAGTTGCAGTTGTAAATGATCAACCTATTTGACAATGGCAAGCATACGACTATTGATAGGATCCACAAGGTAACTAAATGATTCAGGACGCTATATCAAAACATGTAGATGAATAGCTGCCATACCTCAAAAATTATTATACTCCTTTGTTCCATCTCATATTTTCATCGTAATATTCTTTTCCCCTCATCATGATGCCCATTGCACACAAAAAGATGAATTTAGTACAAATAAAACACAGCGCAATCATGCTTCATACCGTAATTTATAGAAAACATGGCATATTGACTTATTGAACAAATGCCAGACAATCAACGGTCTTTCTGGATGAAGGCTTCAACCATACACGCAATGTCAAAAGACTTGACAAGAGAATATTTTATTATCAAATTCTCTTGGTTCCCTCTGTACCTAATATACACACAATGATCAACAGAATCTACAGCTAGAATGGTGGAAGCTTTTCCGGTTGCCGTTTATTGCACATGTTACACTCACCACTTACTGAATTTGTCTAGTTAAAACGCAAAATATGTTTTGGTTCACTCTGTCATACTTTGCATTGTTTAATCAAATAAGATCGTTTGTCCTACAAGCGTGAAAAGCATTTGCTGAATTATACATGACTCGAATGTAAATTTATCATCATAGAAGTAGCAAATGCTTGATGGAGTATGTCATACGGAAGCATTTATTGCAAGAACTGCCTTCCAACTTTAGAGTATTCTCAAGGGTAATAGAGATTCCTTTTACTAAATCCTACCCCAAATCAAAGAGATCGACACTTCAATCGGCTTTTTTTTCTACTGCTCTCAACGCGTAATGCTCGAGAATCATGCACCTTATCAAGGACATACAAAGGTTTACTGCGGTGTAAATGTTTCAAGATGATAAATGTGAATACATCGGAGCTAGTAGATCTAATGTAACAATAAGACAATAAGCCAACGGGAAAAGATGGGGTCTGTAATATACTAACATCGATTGCTTTGCAATCGCTTACTTTGCAGTCAAAAACGATAAGGACAGCCAAAAAGCGGCATATCTGATACAAATAAACATGACGATATGCTCAGAAATAGTACGAAGCTTATCGATTAACACTAGGAAATGCAACCATATCAATTTTCCATGTGGATGGTATTGCTTGACCTCTAAAATTAGGACAATCCGGGATTCACCAACCTTGGAGCAACACGATTCGCACAAGTATTATGATGATATAATATATAAGCGGATGTTTTGGGGGCAGTTGCCCTGATCTGATTTCGCTTTTACATTATTGATTTTCCAGATTCTAGAAGAAAGCAGGTTCCGTTTGATTACAAAAGTGCATCAGTGGTGGGGAATCCCTTTCAATTACTGCAAAGGGGCCATGATTGGCCACATTGTATGACCCCAAGAAAAATGGATAGTCCAAACGAACTCAGTTATTTAGGTAATTTCAATTTGATCTCTGTGTACCCCCTGGCTTTTGCTTTAGCCGCATAAACCATTACAGGCTTGTTTTTGTATTGGGGTAGACTGATAGTAGATATGAGTTCCTGAACGATTTGACCCAAAAATATAAGGTTTTAAATCCCCATATTTTCGTTGCATACAGCATTTACTTGACTTGCTCAGTATAAACCTTGAAGAAAAGTTTAACACATTCATTCATGATGATGCCTTTCATAATTGATAAGCTTTACTTCCGGAAGACTATCCGCCGGGCCGGTGGGGCAATCTAGCAACACATCTAAGATCCAAATGTGTACCTTTTCCAATGTTTCAGTATGTAATCCTAAGCGGAGATGCCTGATACACTATGGTGATTTCGTCCATTTTGCTTCTATGGGCAACATGTCAAACTTCAATGCAAAGTAAACTGTAGCCAGAATCGTATCATTTTACAGAGAGAAAAAAGTGTGTTACAACCCCACTTGTTGTTGAGTCCGGATATAATTGGACTAAAAAACACCTTTAAACTTCTTACGTGTTTGAGCAACTAATTGGTCCACCTCCAAGGTTAAAAGCTTGTAGAGCGATTTTATTCATATTCCACTACGAATTTTTGATCGTGTAACGAAATTTGCCATGGTTTATTAGGCCTTGACACCTGGGATTTGAACGCTATTGAGCCCGTTTCATGTTTCAGAAAGATCTCAGATTTAAACATCCATCGGGACGAATTAGAAAATGTAAATGTCTCTTGCAATTCGCACAATATGGAGTAAAAAAATGCAGATTGAATGACACCAAATGTCCATGTCCATCACAATAGTTTGATATATATAAATGTATCATGCAATTTTGGGGACAAGAATGTTCGAGCTTCGAGATAGAACTCAACTGTTACACACTGGGCTCTCTTGCCAATGCTATTGACAACTTGTTCGCTTGTAAGGTCACAGCGATTTGAACAGTCGGTTTTTGGGGTGAAGAAGAGGTGATTATAATACAGATATACATAGATTCTGTTTAGCCCGAGTCACTCCGAATGAAATTTGCCCCTACCAAATGTCCAAAAAAGGGATCGAAACTAGTTTGATGGGGGTCGAAAGAATTTTACAAAACGATATTATTTGAAGCCATCGTTTTTGATCCTTTTCATCTTTAAACTCTTTTTCTTTATTCATTAATTTTCATAACAGTTTTTTTTTTATTTTGTTTGGGGAAACAAAGTATCAAAATCAAATTATCAAACCGTTAAAGAAATCTTTTGAATATCATTTTTTTTTTTGTAAATTGTGCAACAAATCTTAACATATACAACATCATACAATTGTTACATATACAAAAAAAGAAGAGAGTGTCAAATCATCAATTTTTTTTTTACATTTTACATATTTTACTAGAAGGTGAGATAAATAAGACATCTCATGCATAAATTTCTAGAGATTAATGTGTGTTTTTCTAGTCATTTTTTATACAACAACATCAGCAACAGCAATCATAAATAATAATAATCAACTATTTATATAAAATGGATAAACAACAAGTTCTGCGTCCTTTGTCTATCAAACAAAACACCACCGAAGTGTCTGTTCTGGTGCCTACAAACATCTGGGTTCCAGCTGAGCAACTTCGAGAAGAGTTCCCAAAGGAAGATGTCGTTGAGGAGATCACTGATATCGAACTCGCTGCCAAGTTCTTACATTTCGCCACTCAACGTGCTGCCAATGCATCTCAATTCTTGCCTGTTGCACGCACGCTCTTCCTTGATTTTGGCTCTCAATACCTCAAGGACAATGATGTGCATGCCATTACCCGCTCTCTTTCTCCCGAGTCAAAGAAGGTTGTCATCCAAGCCTACTTTTCTGCTCTTGTCGTTCTCAAGGAGCATGATGTATTGACTACCGAGGAAGCCGCTCCAGCCAAATCTGCCCTCTTTGAAGCTGCCACTCGTGGTGATGCTAAGCTTTTCGCCATCTTTGGTGGTCAAGGTAATATTGAAGAGTATTTCGATGAGCTTGCCGACATTTGGGAGACATACCAAGGTATTGTCAAGCCTTTTGTTCATCGTATGGCTAGTGTGTTGGCCGACTATGCTCGTAGCCCTGAAGCCAAGGTTCTTCACTCAAAGGGTTTGGACGTGTTGCGTTGGTTGGACGATGCTGAGGTCAGACCTGATGTTCAATACCTCATCTCTGCTCCTGTCAGTCTTCCATTGATTGGTCTTACTCAAATCCTCCAATACTATGTAATGCTCCGTGTGCTTGATCGTACTCCTGCCGAGATTCGTGATTTGTTTGAAGGTAAGTGAAAAGTGTACCTACAAGTGGGATTAGAGTGCTAAGTGTATGGCGATGCATCTAGGTTCTACTGGCCACAGTCAAGGTATTATCAGTTCAGTCGTCATCTCTGCTTCTTCGACTGAAGAGGAGTTCATTAACAATACCGAAAAGGCTTTGGGTCTTCTTTTCTGGATTGGTACTCGTGCTCAACAAGTATTCCCTCCTACTACCTTGAATCCTACTATTCTTGAGGATTCCATCAGCAACAACGAGGGCAACCCTACTCCCATGTTGGCTGTCACTGGTCTTAGAGAGAACCAAGTTTTGAAGCATCTTGAGGCTACCAACTCCCATCTTGCTCCTGAGCGTCAAATTGAGATTACCTTGCACAACGGACCTCGTTCTTTTGTCTGCACTGGTCCTCCTCAGTCTTTGTACGGTTTGAACCTCTCTTTGCGTAAGCTCAAGGCACCTACTGGTCTCGATCAATCTCGTGTCCCTTACTCTCAACGTAAAATCAAGTTCTCCTCTCGTTTCTTGCCTATCACTGCACCTTTCCACAGCATCTACTTGAAGTCAGCTGTCTCTATCATCCTGGAAGACTCTGACAAGAACGGCCTTCGTTTCCATGCCAAGGATCTCAAAATCCCTGTATATGCTACAGATTCAGGTAAGATATCGGAACCAATATATTTTTTTGAGTGGGGCGTTGGGGCAAGATTTATAGGATGTGTACTAATGTAACCTTATTAATCAAAAATAGGCAAAGATCTTCGTGAATCCAGCGATCTCACCAAGTCATTATTGGAACTTATCTGCGAGCATCATGTCCACTGGGAGAGTGCTATCGCCTCCAAGGATTTGACTCACATCATTGATTTCGGACCAGGTGGTGCTTCAGGCATTGGTGGTTTGACTTACCGTAACAAGGAAGGTACTGGTGTTCAAATCGTTTTGGCTGGTGCTCTTGAGGGCGGTAATCGTGATGTCTCTTACAAGGCTGATCTCTTCGACTCTGATATTCGTGCTGTCACCTATTCCCAAAACTGGGCCAAGGTCTTCCAACCCAAGTTGGTTGAAACTACTAGGTAAGTTTTTTGGCGTGTTTATACAAGTAGCAAATGGTAAGCTGATCTCATTCGTATCATAGCAACGGTCGTATTCATCTTGATACCAAGATGTCTCGCTTGTTGGGTAAGCCTCCACTTATGGTTGCTGGTATGACTCCCGCAACTGTCAATGAAAAGTTTGTTGCTGCTGTCATGAATGCTGGTTATCATATTGAAGTTGCTGGTGGTGGACATTTCAATGAGGAAGTGCTTCGTGATAAGGTCGATAAGATCATGGAACTCACTCGTGCTGGTGAAGGTGTCACTCTCAACATCATTTTCTTGAATGTGCGTCAATGGGGCTTCCAATACCCTCTCATTCAAGTCATGCGCAAGGAAGGTCTTCCTATGGAAGGTCTCTGTATCGCTGCTGGTGTCCCCAGTATTGAGAATGCCAACGAAATCATTGCCAATTTGCAAGCTGCTGGTCTCCGCCATGTCGCCTTCAAGCCTGGAAGTGTTGACTCCATTCGTCATGTCGTAGCTATTGCCGCTGCCAATCCTACTATGCCTGTCATCTTGCAATGGACTGGTGGTCGTGCCGGTGGTCATCACGGCTTTGAAGATGTGCATCAACCTATCCTTGAAACTTACGCTGCTATCCGTCGTCAACCCAACATTGTACTTGTTGCTGGTTCTGGCTTTGGTGGTGCTGATGATACCTTGCCCTACATCACTGGTGATTGGTCTCTCAAGTTTGACTACCCTCCCATGCCTTTTGATGGTATTCTCTTTGGCTCTCGTATGATGGTTGCCAAGGAGGGTTTAGCTTCTCCTGCTGCCAAGCAAGCCATGGTTGATGCCGCTGGTGTTGATGATGCTGATTGGGAAAAGACCTACAAGGGCCCTGCTGGTGGTATTATCACTGTTCTCTCTGAACTCGGTGAACCCATCCACAAGGTTGCTACTCGTGGTGTTCGTTTCTGGAAGGAACTCGATGAGAGTATCTTTGCTTTGCCCAAGGACAAGCGTTTGCCTGCTTTGATGGCCAAGAAGGACTATATTATCAAGCGTTTGAATGCTGATTTCCAAAAGGTCTGGTTCGGCCAAAAGAAGTCTGGCGAGGCTGTTGATCTTCAAGATATGACTTATTCTGAAGTCGTCTATCGTTTGATCACTTTACTTTATGTCAAGCACGAAGGTCGCTGGATTGATTTGACCCTCCGTGATTTGGTTGGTGATTTCTTGCGTCGTGTTGAAGAGCGTTTCACCAAGAAGTCTGGTCCTTCCATGCTCCAAAACTACACTCAATTGCAAACTCCTTTGCCTTTTGCTGAAGAGTTCTTGGCTCAATTCCCTGAGGCTGAGACCCAACTTTTGACCTCTGAGGATGTCCTCCATTTCATTGCTCTCTGTAAGCGTCCTACTCAAAAGCCTGTTCCTTTCATTCCTGTTATGGACAGAGATTTCGACATTTGGTTCAAGAAGGATTCTCTCTGGCAATCTGAAGATCTCGGTGCTGTTGTGGATCAAGATGTTCAACGTACTTGTATCCTCCACGGTCCCGTTGCTGCCAAGTATGCTACTCGTGCTGATCAGCCCGTTGGCGAGATCCTCGGTGACATCTACAATAGTCATATTGAGAGCTTGAAGGAACGCTACTACAAGGAAGCTCCTATTCCCAAGATCGAGTACCTCGGTGGTGTTGCCATTACCAAGACTGTTGTTAAGGAAGCTGCTGCCTCTGCTACTGAACACGTCTTTGAGATCAATGCCAGCAATGTTCCCTCTGAGAATGATTGGCTCCAAGCTGTCTCTGGTCCCAAGTACAACTGGCTCCGTGCTCTCTTGACTTCCCCTTTCATTGTGCAAGGCAAGCGTTTTGCTGACAACCCAGCCAAGCGTATCTTCCGTCCTCGTGCTGGTCAAAAGGTCACTGTTTCATTCGATGCCAGTGGTGAAGTCAAGGCTGTCAAGGTGGAAGACAAGCGTCCCTGGAGCGCTACTGCCAAAACCGCCGACTTTGTTCCCTCTGTCGAAGCTACTTTCTCTGGCAAGATGATCGATGTCAAGCTCTACGAAAAGAGAGACAATGACTTGATTCCTTTGCCTTTGCAATTCGAGTACAAGCCTGAACTTGGTTATGCTCCTGTCCACGAAGTTATGGAAGGTCGCAACGACCGTATCAAGGACTTTTACTACAAGCTTTGGTTCGGTATTGATAACACGGATGATTTCCTTAACATTCCTGTCCATGAGAAGCTTATTGGTAAGGATGAAACTGTCAAGTCTGAAGAAATCAAGGAATTCTGTCAAGCCGTTGGTAACCAAGCTGAAGTCTTCGTTGATCGTGGTCAAAAGGTTGTCTATGCTCCCATGGATTTCGCTATCGTCGTTGGCTGGAAGGCTATCATGAAGGCCATCTTCCCCAAGGTGATTGATGGTGATCTCTTGAGACTTGTTCACTTGGGCAACGGTTACCGTCTTTTGGATGGTTCTGAGCTCCTCAAGGTTGGCGATGTCGTCGACACTTTTGCTCACATCAATGCTATCATCAACACTGACTCTGGTAAGATGATTGAAGTCAAGGGTACTATTGTCCGTGAAGGCAAGCCTGTGCTCGAGGTGACCAGTCAATTCCTCTACCGTGGCGACTTCAAGGACTTTGAGCATACCTTTGAGCGCAAGGTCGAGACTCCCATGGAATTCAAGATCAAGGATGTCAAGGACATTGCTGTTCTCAAGTCCAAGGAATGGATGCAATGGACTGATGCTTTGGATACTCATGAAATCGCTCTTGGTTCCTCTTTGATCTTCCGTCTTAACACTGAGCTCAAGTACAAGAACAAGAAGGTCTTTGCTAGTGTCAAGACCATCGGTACTGTCATCATGCAAGTGTCCACCAAGGAGTTTGTTGAGATTGCCAAGGTCGAGTACGAGTCTGGTGAAAGTCATGGTAACCCTGTCATTGAATACTTGAAGCGTAATGCCCAAGAGATTGAGCAAGCTCATTTCTTTGAGAACGGTGGTTACTCTGTCATGCCTAGCCAATCCACCTACTCTTCTGTTGTCCATGCTCCTGCCTCCAACGAGCCTTATGCCAATGTCTCTGGTGATTTCAACCCTATTCACGTCAACCCCTACTTTGCTGATTTGGCTCTCTTACCTGGCACCATCACCCACGGTATGTGGACCAGTGCCTCTACTCGTAAGTTTGTCGAAATCTTCGCTGCTGACAACGTGCCTCGTCGCGTGGTTGCTTACGATGTCAAATTTGTTGGCATGGTCTTGCCCTCTGATCGTCTCGAAACCAAGTTGTATCACACTGGTATGAAGAATGGTCGCAAGATCATCAAGGTGGAGACTGTGAACCAAAACAACGAAAAGGTCGTTGAAGGTACTGCTGAAGTCGAACAACCTGTCTCTGCCTATGTCTTTACTGGTCAAGGTTCTCAAGAACAAGGTATGGGTATGGCTCTCTACGACAGCTCTCCTGTTGCCAAGGCTATCTGGGATCAAGCTGACAAGCATTTCATGGAGAACTATGGTTTCTCTATCATTGAAATTGTGCGTAGTAACCCCAAGGAGAAGGTCGTCCACTTTGGTGGTCCTCGTGGTAACAAGATTCGTCAAAACTACATGAGCATGTCTTACGATGTTGTTGATGCTGACGGTACTACCAAGACCTTGCCTTTGTTCCCTACCATCCATGCACGTACTGCCTTCTATACTTTCCGTTCTCCTACTGGTCTCTTGTTTGCCACTCAATTCACTCAACCTGCATTGACCTTGATGGAGAAGGCTGCTTTTGAAGACATGCGTTCCAAGGAGCTGATTCAATCCAACTGTGCTTTTGCTGGTCACTCTCTCGGTGAGTATGCTGCTTTGGCCTCTGTTGGTGATGTCTTGCCTTTGGACTCCCTTGTGGATGTTGTCTTCTATCGTGGTATGACCATGCAATCTGCTGTCAAGCGTGATGAGGAAGGTAACTCCAACTATGGTATGGTTGCTGTCAACCCTGCTCGTGTTTCCAGAACTTTCAACGACACTGCTCTCCGTTATGTTGTTGACTCCATTGCTCGTCGTGGCGGTGATGTCTTGGAAATCGTCAACTTCAACGTTGAAAACTGGCAATATGTCGCTGCTGGTGCCCTTCAAAACTTGGATGCTCTTGCCAACGTCTTGAATTACATCAAGACTGCCAACATTGACCTCCAAAAGTTGATGGAGACCATGTCTCTTGAAGACGTCAAGCAACAATTGACTGAAATCATTGATGGTGCCTTTGAGAAGACCAAGGTCAAGCAAGCCAAGGGTCGCGTCCAACTCGAGCGTGGTCATGCTACTGTTCCTCTTCCTGGTATTGACGTACCTTTCCACTCTTCTTTCTTGCTCAGTGGTGTCACTCCTTTCCGTACCTTCTTGGCCAAGAAGTTCAACCCCTCTGACATCAATGTTGCTCAGTTGACTGCTAAGTACATTCCCAACTTGACTGCTCAACCTTTCAGCACTGACAAGAGCTACCTTGAAGATGTCTACCGCTTGACTTCCAGTCCTCGTTTGGCCAAGGTCCTCAAGAACTGGTCTGATGACAAGTATGTCACTCCTGCTCAACAACAAAGATTGGGTTACATTCTCTTGATTGAGCTGTTGGCTTACCAATTTGCTTCTCCTGTCCGTTGGATTGAGACTCAAGATCAACTGTTCAAGACTTACCAAATTGAGCGTCTTATCGAAGTTGGTCCTTCTCCTACTCTCAGTGGTATGGCTGTCCGTACCTTGAACTTGAAGTATCAAGCTTACGATAACGCCTTGAGTAATCGTCGTCAAAACTTGTCCATCTCCAAGGATGCCAAGGAGATCTACTACGAGTTTGAAACTGTTGAGGAAGAGGCACCTGCTGCTACTGAATCATCTGCTCCTGCCGCTGGTGCTGCTCCTGTTGCCGCCGCTGCCGCTCCTGTAGCCGTTGCTGCTGCTCCCGTTGCCTCTGCCGGCCCTGCTGCTGCTGTTAGTGACGCACCTGTTACTGCTACTGAGATCATCCATGCTGTCATTGCTCAAAAGCTCAAGAAGACTGTGGATGAGGTTCCTTTGGGTAAGGCTATCAAGGATTTGGTTGGTGGTAAGTCTACTCTCCAAAACGAAATTCTTGGTGATTTGCAAAAGGAATTCAACAATGCTGTCCCTGAAAAGTCTGAAGAGACTCCTTTGGATGAGCTTGGAAATGCCTTGAACAACAGTTTCCCTGGTACTCTTGGTAAGCACTCCAGCACTTTGATTGCCAAGATGGTTGGTGCCAAGATGCCTGGTGGTTTCACCTTGAACAATGTCAAGACCTACCTCTCTACTTCTTATGGTTTGGGTCCTGGTCGCATTGAGGGTGCTCTCTTGATTGCTATCACTATGGAGCCTGCTGCTCGTTTTGGTGCTGAACCTGAAGCCAAGGCTTGGTTAGACACTGTTGCTCAAGCTTACGCCAAGAAGGCTGGTATTACCTTGTCTGCTCCTGGATCTGGTGCCGCTGCCGGTGGTGCTGCCGGTGGTGCTGCCGTCGCTGTCATTAACAGTGAAGAGTTTGATGCCATGAAGGCCAAGCAGGACTCCTTGATCTACCAACAACTCAACTTGTATGCCAAGTATCTTCAAAAGGACTTGCGCGAAGGTGCCAAAAAGTATGAGCAAGAGAAGACCACCACTGCCAAGTTGCAAGCTGAACTCGATTTGTGGTTGGCTGAACACGGCGATATCTATGCTGATGGTATCAAGCCCTCTTTCACTCCTCTCAAGGCTCGCAAGTACGATTCCTACTGGAACTGGTCTCGTCAAGATGCTTTGGAGATGTGGTATGACATTATCTTTGGTAAGCTCGCCATCGTTGATCGTGAAGTTACTGCCAAGTGCTTGCGTATCATGAACCGTGCCTATCCCCAATTGATTGACTACATGCGTTATAACGTTGAGAATTGTGCTGGTGACAAGGGCGAGACTTACAGACTTGCCAAGGAATTCGGTCAAGCCTTGATTGAAAACTGTGTGGATGTTCTCGCTGAGAGTCCTGTCTACAAGGATGTTGGTTTCCCCACTGGTCCCAAGACAAATGTTACTGAGAAGGGTGATATCAACTATGCTGAAGTGCCTCGTCCTGGCTGTCGCAAGTTGTCTGACTATGTCAATGACATGACCGCTGGTTCTAAGGTCTCTGAGTTCTCCAACCGTCTCAAGGTGCAACAAGATCTTGGTCGTATCTACAAGATTATTCGTAGCCAAAACAAGATGAAGAAGAGTACCAAGGTTGCTATCAAGGAACTCTACACTGATGTCTTGCGCTCCATGTCTATGTCCAACACCATTATCAGAGAGCAAAGACCTCGTCAACGTCGTGCCTCTACTGTCAACCGTCTCCCTGAACGCAAGCGTGTTTCTGAGAAGTCTGCCAAGACTGAAACCATTCCCTTCTTGCATCTCAAGAAGAAGAACGTCAATGATCCTTCTGGCTGGGAATTCAGCAGCAAGTTGACCTCCACTTACCTCAACGTCTTGACTGAGATTGCTGAGCAAGGTATCACTTTTGCTGATAAGTGTGTTCTCTTGACTGGTGCTGGTAAGGACTCTATCGGTTCTGAAGTCATGAAGGGTCTCATCTCTGGTGGTGCCAAGGTTGTTGTTACTACTTCTCGTTTCAGCCGTGAAGTTACTCAATACTTCCAATCCATCTATGAGACTTATGGTTCCAGAGGCTCTGAGCTCGTTGTTGTTCCTTTCAACCAAGGTGCCAAGCAAGATGTCGATGCCTTGGTCGATTATATCTATGATCCCAAGGGTCTCAACTGGGATCTCGATTTCATTGTACCTTTCGCTGCCATCCCTGAGAACGGTCGTGAGATTGACTCTATTGATTCCAAGTCTGAGCTTGCTCATCGTATCATGTTAACTAACCTTCTCCGCATGCTGGGTAATGTCAAGACACACAAGCAAAAGATTGGTTCCGATACTCGTCCTGCTCAAGTCATCCTCCCCTTGTCTCCTAACCACGGTACCTTTGGTGCTGATGGTCTTTATGGCGAGTCCAAAATCTCTTTGGAGACTCTGTTCAACCGTTGGTACTCTGAAAGCTGGTCTAGCTACTTGCTTATCGCTGGTGCTGTCATTGGTTGGACTCGTGGTACTGGTTTGATGAGTGCTAACAACATGGTTGCTGAAGGTATCGAAGCTCTTGGTGTCAGAACCTTCTCCACTGTCGAGATGTCCTTCAATATCCTTGGTCTCATGCATCCTTCCATTGTCGAGCTCTGTCAAAACGAACCAGTTTGGGCTGATCTTAACGGTGGCCTTCAATTCATCACCAACTTGAACGAAGTCAGTGCCAAGTTGCGTAAGGAGATCCGTGAAACTGCCGAAGTTCGCAAGGCCATTGATGCTGAAAATGCACTCGATTTCAAGATTGTCTTTGGTGAAGAAGCTGAGCGCAAGCACAAGCCTCACAACATCACTCCTCGTGCCAACATGAAGTTTGACTTCCCTACTCTCAAGCCTTATGATGCTCTCAAGCACTTGGGTCATCTCAAGGGCATGCTCGATCTTGAGCAAGTCATTGTCGTTGCTGGTTTCGGTGAAGTGTCTCCTTGGGGTAATGCTAGAACTCGTTGGGAGATGGAAGCCTTTGGTGAATTCTCTCTTGAGGGTTGTATCGAAATGGCCTGGATCATGGGCTTTATCAAGCATCATGATGGTAACTTGAAGACTGGTAAATTCTACTCTGGTTGGTTGGACGCCAAGTCTGGCGAGCCTGTGGAAGAAAAGGATATCAAGGCCAAGTATGAAAAGCAAATCCTTGAACACACTGGTATTCGTTTCATTGGTAAGTTGAGAAGAGAAAGAGATAAAATTGGCATGTGTGTACTCACCCTTTTATACTGCAGATCCCACTGTCATGCATGGTTACAACCCCGACAAGAAGATGCTCATGCAAGAGATTGTCGTTGACCATGATCTTGAACCATTTGAATGCTCCAAGGAGGAAGCCGAGCACTTTAAGCTCCAACAAGACGATAAGGCTGATGTTTATGAGAATGCCAATGGCGATTGGTGTGTTGTCTTGCGTAAGGGTGCTACCTTGTATGTTCCCAAGGCTCTCCGTTTCGACCGTCTTGTTGCTGGCCAGATCCCCACTGGCTGGGACGCTACTCGCTATGGTGTGCCCAAGGATATCGTTGACCAAGTCGACCCTGTCACTGTGTTCAACATCGTTTCTACTGTCGAAGCCTTCATCTCTGCTGGTATAACTGATCCTTACGAGTTCTTCAAGTATGTCCACGTTTCTGAAATCGGTAACACTACCGGTTCTGGTGTGGGTGGTCAAATCTCTCAAAGAGGCCTCTTCCGTGATCGTCTTCTTGACAAACCTGTTCAAAAGGATATCTTGCAAGAGTCTTTCATCAACACCATGCCTGCTTGGATCAACATGTTGCTTCTCTCATCCTCTGGTCCTATCAAGACCCCCGTCAATGCTTGTGCCACATCTGCTGTCTCTATTGAGTTGGCTTGTGAGTCTCTCTTGACTGGTAAGGCCAAGATCATGATTGCTGGTGCCACTGAAGACATTACCGAGGAATCCAGCTACGAATTCGCCAACATGAAGGCTACCTCCAATGCTGTTGAAGAGCTTGCTCATGGCCGTACTCCTGCTGAGATGTCTCGTCCTGCCACTACCTCTAGAAACGGTTTCATGGAAGCCCACGGTGCTGCCAACCACATTCTCATGTCTGCTGCTACCGCTATTGAGATTGGTTCTCCCATCTATGGTATCATTGCTCTTAGCAGC
This sequence comes from Mucor ambiguus, assembly GCA_000950595.1. Classification (NCBI taxonomy): domain Eukaryota; kingdom Fungi; phylum Mucoromycota; class Mucoromycetes; order Mucorales; family Mucoraceae; genus Mucor; species Mucor ambiguus. The sequence goes on from DF836365.1 coordinate 63,619, forward strand.
ACTGCCACTGATAAGGAAGGTCGTTCCGTCCCTGCTCCTGGTGCTGGTATCTTGACTACTGCTCGTGAAAACATCACCAAGAGACCTTCTCCCTTGTTGAACTTCAACTACCGTGCTAGACAAGTCAAGTCTCGTCGTGCTCAGATCAAGGCTTGGGTTGAAAGCGAATACGAAGTGTTGCGTGAAGAATTAGAAGAGCTTAAGGCTTCTGGTGAACTCGCTGCTGAAGATGAGAAGGCATGGCTCGAAGAGCGCACTACTTTCATCCACAGTGAAGCTAAGCGTCAAGAAAAGGAATGTTTGGCCACTTACAACCATCACTTCTTCAAGAACGACTCCAACATTGCTCCCATTCGTGGTGCCCTTGCTGTCTATGGCTTGACTATTGATGACATTGGTGTTGCCTCTTTCCACGGTACTTCTACCAAGGCCAACGATAAGAACGAATCCCGTGTCGTCAACTCTCAATTGAAGCATCTGGGTCGTTCCAAGGGTAATGCTCTTTTGGCCATTACTCAAAAGTATCTTACTGGTCACCCCAAGGGTCCTGCTGCTTCTTGGATGGCTAACGGTATGATGCAATGCTTGCTCAGTGGTATTGTTCCTGGTAACCGCAATGCTGATAACGTGGATGTGATCATGAAGGACTTTGAGTTCATTGTCTACCCCTCTCGCTCTATCCAAACTGACGGTTTGAAGGCTGGTCTCCTCAAGTCTTTCGGTTTCGGTCAAGCTGGTGGTGAAGTCTTGATCATTCATCCTGACTACGTCTTTGGTGCTTTGGAAGAAAGCCAATACAATGAATACATGGCCAAGAATGCTCAACGTTACGCCAAGACCTACCGTTATCTTCATGACTCCATTACTGGTGTTGCTGACTTTGTCCAAGTCAAGAACGAGGCTCCTTACTCTGATGATCTCGAGTTTGCTGTTTACTTGAACCCCAGTGCTCGTACTGAATACTCCAAGGAAAAGAAGACATGGCACTTTACTAACAAATCTGCTAACCGCGCTGCCCCCACAGCTGGTGATGCCGAAGTTACCAAGAGCATCCTTGCTTCTCTCACTGAACAACAAGCTGGAAAGAGAGGTGTTGGTGTCGATGTCGAATTAACCAACGCTGTCAACATTGAGAACTCTACCTTCATTGAACGCAACTTTACTGCAGCCGAAATCGAATACTGTCAAGCTCGTGCCGATCCCCAAGCCAGCTTCACAGGTCGTTGGTCTGCCAAGGAAGCCGTCTTCAAGGCCATCTCTTCTTACGGTAACATTCCCTCAGATGGTGCCGGTGCCCCTTTGAACGAGATTGAAATCAAGAGCAATGAAGTTGGTGCTCCCGAAGTTGTCTTGACTGGCAAGGCAAAGAGCGCTGCCTCTGCCGCTGGTATCAAGAGTGTAAATGTTTCCATCAGCCATAGTGGCGCCTATAGTGTTGCTGTTGCTTTGGCACAGTAATTTGTTTATTAGACTATCATTTTCCCCAAACCCCAAACTAAATCCCCCCCTTTATTGTAAGAAAAAA
>DF836365.1:69311-90186 GCA_000950595.1 Mucor ambiguus
TGTGTTTTTGAACGCAAAAATAAAGACTTTTACTAAGGTATATATTGGATCAAAAGATTTCTCTTGATCCAAAGCAACCCCTAAAACTTTATTTGTGAGACCTTTATATGTAAATGTTTGACATTTTGGCTAAAGACCTCATTTCATATTTACCAACATTTCTCGATAAGCCTTTTCAAAAGGCTCATCACAAATGGCTCCATTGGATACGCCTTAAACAGTACTTCAAAAAAGCATTAGAAAGTATGGGATGATCATCACAATTTATATACTGGAATCGTGCAAAATAGGTCGAATCGAATCGCCAGTTGATCCAAAATCAACGAATCGAAACAGAAAGTCAAACTGAGTTTAAACCAGTTTTGGCTGGAAACTGGGATGATGTCTCTCTGATAAAGGCAATCACTGGTTTCCAGGCTCATGAAAAGGGCACAATTGATTGAAAGGTACCGTACTGTGGCGAGGTTAGATAGCAAGTCTTGATCACTTGAATAGGTTTTGCGGAAGGTTATAGGCTGGCTTATTAATGGTACAAATCTGCTGCTGTATTATGTCTGCCCGTGATGCTTTGATTGGGGCCCCGTTTGGAGCGTATAACAATCGTATTGGACAAATTACTTTGCTGCTCTTTTTATTCTTTACTTAATCAACATGAGCTTTGCAGATATCTTGGAATGCACAATTGTAAGTTGAGCACTCCATTAGCAGCGCAATGAACAGCATGCATTGACTAATTGCCATCGCCAGGATTTTGAAGGCCAAAAGCTGGCAGAACAATTAACACACTACCTCTTGGTATTATCGGGTGCAAGTATTTTTCATGAGATATAGCAAAAAAACATCACACTGACCCAGGATCCATATACATAGATTGCTAGTTTTATTGTAGGCTATTCCATGCAATCTATGCGAATGCTCCTTATTGTCTTTGCTGTTGGTTTAGCATTAACAGCTCTGGTAAGTTGGGTTTACATTGTGAACGCGTATATAAATACATATTAATTTGTTGCATAAATCTACAAAGGTTGTTATTCCTCCTTGGCCAATGTACAATAAACACCCTCAACCATTTCTTCAATCTCAAGATACCAATGAAAAGAAAGAATAAATACTCTCATACATGACACACATACAAACGTACACATATACACACATGCTTCATGTTACAACATACGCATCAACCAGCTTTCCAATACACTTTGTTAAAAGGATATTTCGATGAGCAATATAGCAGTTCAGATATCCCATTAAAGCATCCTATCTACTGATATTCTATACAAGCCTGTACAGCGATTTGAAAGCACATTCATGGTTGATTTTTCGGGTTGAATCAAATCATGCATATCAAACTCCCACAAGCAACAGGGCAGACGCCAGAGGATATTTCCATCATTACCTCTTGATAACTTTTGATGCATACAGATGAAAAAGAGATTGAAAGAGTGTCGATATTGTGAGATTGGATCATGAGAATTCGAGCGTCTAAACAGGGCATTGACAAGGCACTCGTGACATGATTCAAATGACAGAGAAGCACCAGGGCTGTCCTATATATCTGTCTTTTGGTCTTTCTGCCTTCAGCCTGAGAGAATGAGGCTTCCTATCTCTTTCCGTTGATACGCAATCCTTTTTCTCTAGTTTGTGGTTTATATGCCATGATGTAGACGCTTAAATGGATTTCATAGATGTCTATTTTTCTTGGCTAAACCAAATTGTTCCCCTCCCCTCCCTCATTTCTCCTTGTGAACAAGCTCTTTCCCCTACCAATCCGCTTTCTTTCATCTAATGAAGCCCCCTTGATTTGATACAAAGAAATAACTGGGAAAAAAAGGGATTGTATTAATATGATATAAGGAATGTCTAGGAAACAACAACAGCACGCGGAGGTGCTATTAATTCATTATAGCTTGGAGGATGAAATGGTGTTGCTGTATTCAAAAGAGCAGCTTGATAAGAAGGCAGTTCCTCGCCCACATACACCATTTCTGGATCCAGCTCCGTAATATGGATCACGAAAGAGAATCGAACTGACGTGCAGGGTGCTTCATCAATAGGAACCCGCTGTAATGTCCATTTGAGATTCTGATCTGTTGCTGTGTACTCGTACAAGGTTTTTTTCAATGCAGATTCGAACTAGTTTCAAGCATAAGTTGACATGCCGTGTGTAGTATTTATTGACTTACCTCTTTGATCTTGATGATGAGTGTGGACCTCCTCTTACTTGTCCAGAAGCTGAGCACTGTAGGTATTAATAAGAGCAACAGAGGGCACCACATGGATATATTTAAAGATCTTGCGACGAATGTAAAAACGGCAGAGCAAATAACGCATAGTACAGCGATTGTGAAAACATAGAAATCGACATGGTGTGATGGACATTGATTTGCAACGAAACGATTGAGCTGCTCAACCCGAGTTTCAGCGAGTGTTTGCGGGATCTTGGAGTGTGTTAGCAAAGCTCATGTCTTGATGCGTCTCAAGTAGCAACTATACCATACAAATGAAGATAAGCTAGAAATGACATTGGCTTCATCCAGTATGATCATTTTTGGAGGTTTCCATCGTAGGCTCACAATATAGAAACATGCAATCATAATTGAAATGAGAAAGAAATGTAAAGAACAAAGAAGGGATAAGCAACAAAAGAAACAACTTTTTTCCAATTTATTGCCCTCATTTTTAAGGGGATCCACCATGGCTCATATTCATCCAAAGACACTACAACTGCTGTATGCCATTACCAGAGATTGCTGTTACACATTCAAAATTTAAACTCTAAATTTGATGGTTTAAACCTCCCCGCCTTTCACCCCCTTCTTCACTCTTGTTTCTCTTTTTATATATATATATTATATCATGAAGAGCACCAGTTCAGCACATGGAGATGCTTCTTTTGCTATCAAGAGCTTTCTGCTGGCTTGCTTAGCATTTGTGACAGGAGGACGCATACAGACATTGCCATCTGGACAAGTGCGCATCATATTCAAATGGCAGTATTTCATCATTTCACTCGTAGCTGCTTGTATTGCGACCACTATCATCATTCAAAGCACCACAATGGCATGGAACAAAGCTGACCCTAATGACGATGAATCCATCTTTCTGCCGTTCACCTCAAAAAAAGCACCAGCGAAATGGAGAGGCTACATTACAAACCAACCACTGTCGCATCCAACCCATCACCCAAAACGTAAATTAGACTCTCCAGAAACTTTAATCGTCATGTGCTAAATAAGCTCACATAGTGTACTACCCACGAAACTGCCCTCATTTCACTCCTCAGCACTCGAAATCTTGCGCAAAGCCTGTTCCGTCATTTATATTTGCTGGCAGCGAGTTTGCAGGCGCTTCGTATGTATTTCGCATGTTGAAGCAGCATCCTCAAGTGGCTGCTGCTTCAGTGGACAATAGCGGGCCTACAGCGAATCATGTATTCGACAGACAAGAGTTTGATGAAGCCAATGCATTTGATTCGTATATTTCTCAGTTTCCTTTTCTCAAGGACGATTTGCTGGCTACCATGGAGGAGACGAGAAATTGGATTGTTGGAGAGAATGCACCCCATTACCTTTACAACAGCCATTTGACTGCAAAACGCATCAAGGATACATTGCCCCATGTCAAGGTAAGATGCATTATGCGTATACGAGACATAGTGCATACTAACGCAAATAGAAAAGCTTGTCTTTTTCCTGAGAGAACCCATCGCAAGAGCGTATTCACAATACTTGTACGAAAAGACAGGTAACAAGTGCATGCCCTGCCGTCCACTTCTATTATTCAACATTTGTCCGTATAATTAGGACACTCCAATTTGTCCTTTGAAACGCTGATTGATCTGGAATTACCCATTCTGCGTCGATGCGGTCATACGAGTACACAAACCGGATGGGAGGGATTCGTCAGTTGCCATCTGGGGAGCGAGATCAGAGCATCCTGGAAGGTCTCAAACGAAACACACGCCTTCAACTCGCTCGCGAAAGGCATGTATTATCCTGCACTGGTGCCATTTCTGCAGCAATTTGCGCCATCCCAGTTATTCGTGATTCGAACAGAAGACATCTTGCTCAACCCATCGGGCTCATTTCAGAAATTGGCTCGATTCCTAGACATTGATCCCACATTTTTTGCAGAGCGTAATTTCTACCAGGACGAGCAACATTTGACAGAGGAGGAGTTGTTGTCGAGTTCAGCTAATCTGGAGGTACATTATCCTCATCCCTACGAAAGCAGCGCTTTTGGGAATGCTACCGCCACTACCCCTATTACAGAAGATCAAGCAGAGTCAACGAGCCCCGCCATCAATCATCATTTGCAAAAGACAGCTGTGGATCGAAGCCTGTTTGTTCAGCCAAGACCTCGCCATCGCGCCTTTATCAACCACCAGCAGATGCATCCTCTGCCCTACATTCCAGCAGGTGAAGAGCCTGAGCTGTCCACTCGATATAGACTGCAAAAGGTGTATAGGGACTTGAACAATCGTTTGATTGACTTGTTTGATCAAAAAATGGCTAGCTTCCATGCGTGGGTTTACGATGTGGATCGAGGATAGGGATGTATATTGCATTGTATGCTTGTATATAGCAGACATCACAACACTCTATTCCGGGCAACATCATACACATATACCAAACCCGAATGCCATTCTCATCGCCACACATTTACTCTTTATTCTCATTACTACTACTCTTCTTTTTGTTTGCAATGTATTCTCTAATCCAGCTAGAACTAATCTTCAATACATCCATGTCTTTGCCCTGAACAGAAGCATTTTCAGAAGAGATCACATCAATAATTCTTAATTCCAAAGGAGGGTATCCACGCATATCTCTTTCGCTATTCACTGTAACGACACCAATAAATGAATACATTTGCCTGTCTCACTCAATGCATCCTACTTACCTAAATCACCGCCCTTCAATGTCTCTTTGGAGACTACCAAAGCGTCAATGGTGGGGTCCGTTACTGTAGGACCAAATGGATCTGTGATGGGCACAACGTGATAGGTGATGCTTCTCTTGACAAGCTGCAGGTAGGCCTTGACGTACTCGACTCGTTCTTGTGTCGATGCAATCAAATCACGGTGTTTCTTTTTCAGCAGCATACAGTCATCTGTAACGCCTACTACCATGCTCTGGTTTGCCAGGACGGCTGTCATTGTCAGCAGGATTTTATGGCCAGCATGAAGATGATCAAATGTACCACCGACAGCAACACGTTGAAACACCAATGGTTCAATAGGTCCTGTGTTACCTTCCAATGCTGGTTGTTCAGTTTGATCATCGCTAGCGAGTATGTGCGTTTGTAAGGAAGGATACTGCTGTTGGATATCTATGCCCATAATCATCAGTCACCGTGTATATGAGATGGCCGTCTCTGCTTACCTTGCGTATTCTCGGACGAGACACAGACAGTCTTGATGTAAGGCTCAAGATACACATTGTATCCGCAGAGATCAGCAAAGACAACGTTGCAATCAAATAGCGGTTCGTTCTGCTTGTAGGATGTGTTGAGCTGAATGACATAGATGGTGCCTAGAAACGCTTGTATTTGCTCCCAGATAGCATCGATACAACCCACATGCGCCTTTATTTCATCGCAAGAGATACTGATAACCAAGTTTGTTTGCTGTTGGATGGCCAGAATGACAGCTTGCTCTATGAAGCTTGTTTGTCTCTTTTCCAGAGCGCCGAGTTTCTTGACATGGAGAGGTAGTAATACAGTCATTGTATCGTTTGGCAAGCAAGGGAAAACAAGCAAGTATGGATTGAACCTGTATTAATTGAGTACGCTATAAAGTCACAGAACTCTAATTGGAGTGTGAGAAGTATATATTACCATGATTGCCCCTCATGTTGAGGTGCTTATCACTGATACAGCTCTTATCTCTTGCCATTGACAAATAGAGCCAGCAGTTTTAGACCATTGTGCAAGATCAGTGGCTAAAACAGGCTTGGATTATCGAAACAAAAACGATGATGATTTATGCATACCCATGAGATTGCATCAAGATCAAAGGCCATATCCCAAGACGGCAATTCAAATGACTAAGGGCAAACATAAATAAGGTAGGTATGGGGAATAGAGTATTTCTCCTTTTCTTTCCATTTTTCCTCCTGTTACTGAAGCATTATCATGGACGCTGTATCTAGACGACTATTAAAAGAGCTGCGTGAGATTGACAGAGAAGCCAAATCACATCCAGAGATTGTTGAATTGGCTCCTGAATCAGACGACGACTTGTTGCAATGGAAAGCGATACTTGCAGGATTGGCAGATACACCGTATGAAGGTGGGTAGAGAGACATGTCTTGTAGTATTATACTGATCTTGTTGTATAGGCGGTCGATTTGAGCTTTCCATCCAAGTACCTTCCAACTACCCAATCCATCCACCCACTATAAAATTCGTGACCACAATATGTCACCCCAACATACATTTCAAGGTAACAATATACACACATACCATGGATAATTTTTGGGGTCTATCCTAACCTTATTAATCTCTCTGTCTGTGCAGACTGGGGAAATTTGTTTGGATATATTAAAAACGGCTTGGTCACCAGCCTGGACTCTGAAATCAACTGTATTGGCCATCTCGCTCTTACTGACAAATCCAGAACCTTCTTCACCTCTCAATTGCGATGCTGCGAATTTACTAAGATGCAATGATCGCCTAGGTTACGAAAGTCTTATTCGAATGTATACCCAACTCTATGCGACAAAGTAAAACACAATGATTTATTATCATTTATGATTCAATCTCTTGTAAATTAAGCCAAAAGAAACGCAGAACCAATAAAGACTATATCCGGTACCTATCCAATTTGTAGCCTCTCCATCTTTGATGCCCATGGCCGTATTGAACAGACGTCTATGAATGGAATTATCAGTATAGATGTGTGTTGATGATGCAAAGTGCTTACCGAATGACACCCAAGGATGCCTCTTGAGACTGACGAAGTGTATAGACAAGTCCTTTCATAGTAACTGGATTTTGGATCAATTCAATGTAGCCACACATGTTGGCCAGTGCAATTGCACCAGCGAAATACACTACAATGCTGTACACACACTTCTGGATCCACTGAGGAAAGTAGCATGTTACTGCAAAGAACACAGTGCTGAAAAGTATGCAAACAAAGATGCTTGTCAAAAAGGTGGATGTGGCTGCGTGCCACGTCAATCTCTATACATTAGATGGTCATTTTAGACGAGATCAAGATGTAGCAGCCAAGCAACTTACTGTATTCTTAACTAAATAGAGGTTAATGTCAATGCCCTGGTTCAGAACAAATAAGATGGGCGTCAACATGGTAGCTAAACGTATCATTATGCTGGATTGTTTCTGCTTTTCTTGATTTTTAACCATATCAAAGCCCAGCATGGTAGTGCAAACGAAGAGGCCACTGGAGAACACAAGGTGCATTTCAGATTGGTAACGAATCAAAGCATCTGCCAAGGAGGGATGGAAGCCTGTGAGCAGGGCTTGGACGAATAAGCCGATGGTGAGTCCCAGCATGAATATTCCTGTATCATGATGCCTTTTTTTCAGAGTGTAAATCAACAAACTAGTTGAAAAGATGCTGGTATTGTAGACCTTTGGCAGGATGTTATGAAAAAATGCCTTGTTTATCTCCATTAAAATGTTTTTTTGAATGGCGTTCTAGTAAAGGAAGAAAGGATGTGTGTATATGTAGAGAGGCAGGGCTTTTTTTTTGTGTGAAATGCGCACAGAAATGAGTCGATGTTTCAAAGCTTTGGACCAGCAAGCGTCGTGGGTCGTGGGTGAGTTAATCAGTTGATGATTCTTATCAGATCTTTCTGATACAAAGGAAACACAGTCCTCGACCCGTCTCTTTTGTACAAACATGATGGGAACTTTGTTTGAGATTCGATAGAAGGTCATTCTTTTTCCAGCTACTTGAAACAAACAGAGTCAAAGATGAAGTGCTTTGCTACACTATCTTGCGTCCTGGCAGCTGCCATGTCGCTCTCGTATGCCTTGGCAGAGAGAGTGGTGTATGATTGGAATCTTGAATACAAGAATGTAAATCCAGATGGTCTTCATGAAAGAAGAGTGATTAGCATAAATGATCAATGGCCGTACGTAGCCTTTATAAATGGTTAACCAAAGGCTCACCTTTCTTCGATATTAGCCCTGCTCCAGTCAAGCTCAACATCAACGACACACTCGTGATTCACGTACATAACAGATTGAACGAACCTACTGTCATTCATGCACATGGCATCAACCAAAACAACCGCACTAACATCTATGACGGTGCTGGCATGGTGACTCAATGGTAAGCGCACCAGCTGTGTTTTTATAGAGCGATCTCTCATCCTGTAGACTCACAAACATCTAGCCCAATTCCTCCCAACTATGATTTCACCTACGAGTTTCCAGTGACACAAGCTGGCACATTTTGGATACATAGTCATTTCAAGGTTGGAGTCTTCAGAATGAATTGCTTACTAAATAGTAATCATAAGCTCTTTGAATACAGGTGCAGTACATGGACGGCCTTCGAGTGCCCCTGATCGTCTACGATCCAAATGAGCCATTCGAGTATGATCAAGATGAAATCGTTACCGTTTCAGGTAAACTTTCAGCCTTACACAACCTAAATCCGTTATTCCCCTCAACTGAACCCCGCTTGTAATGTCTTGTACAGATTGGTATCATGAAGACTCATACACAAACCTGGAACAATACATGAATGAAGATAATTTAGACGGCGTAGAGCCTATTCCTCGTAAGCTGTAACATCTGCCGCTTATCTGATCGTTATCTGACTTGTTTCATCAATAGAATCTGGTCTCATCAATGATCATGTCAATGCAACATTTCACTTCAAGCCCGGAAAGACGTATAGACTTCGTATCATCAACGTGTCTGGTATCGCTACCTTTGGCGTAAGTATTGACAACCATGACATGCAAGTAATTGAAGTGGATGGCGTAAGTAGAGTACAGGTTGTGTCACTAGAGCTCCTTTACTAAACACTGCATACTATGATTTAGGTTCGAACTCAAGCCAAGCATGTCCGCAGTGTCTACTTGGCAGCAGGACAGCGCGTGTCTGTGTTGGTCAAGACAAAGAACACCGCCGATAAAAATTACCGTCTTCATGCAGATATGGCACCTGTGATGTTTGATTATATCCCTGATGATCTTCAAATGAGTATGCTCTTGACATTGCAAATGTGGGACAGGATGCTAACATGGTACATGTAGATATTGAAGCTCCCATCTACTATGACGAAGCAAAGTCTTTTGCTCCTCGAGATGATCCTAGTTTGAAAAAGGGAGAATATGATGATGCTTTTACCCCTCCATTGATTGAAGCTCCAGCTCTAAAAGTGGATCGTCAAATCAACTTTACCATTGATTTTGTAGAAAACACCGATGGACTCAATCATGGTGTCATTAATGGCATTCCTTACTTGACTCCTTTGGTTCCTAGTCTGCACACTCTTTTGAGTATCGGTGAATATGCCAACAATTCTGCTGTGTATGGACCTCAAAGCATCACTCACATGTTTAAACTAAATGAGGTGATTGAACTTGTGATCAATAACCTTGATGATGGGCCACATCCTTGTAAGTCTAACCGTATACTATAGCAAAAAGTACGATTATTAACTTTAATGTAGTTCACTTGCATGGCCATGCTTTCCAAGTCATTGCTCGCGGAAGTGGTATATACTCAAATCAGAGCATCGACGTACCTAGCAACCCTACATACCGTGATACGATTGGTGTTCCATCAGAGGGTTTTGTGGTAATTCGATTCAGAGCTGATAATCCAGGTGTTTGGTTCTTCCATTGCCATGTTGATTGGCATTTACCTGCTGGTTTGGCAGCTACATTCATCACTGCCCCTGAGCTTGCTCAAGAAACCATGACATTGCCCCAAGAATGGATCAATATGTGCATTGCAGCTGGCCAGCCAGGCACAGGCAATGCTGCGGGAAAAGAGGGTTTGGATTTAGATGGTGCACCAGATGGCGTTCGTCCTATTCAGAGCACTCTGATGATGAGTGCGCTTATTGCTACCTTGGTGGGTATGAGCACTGTGATTTGGCATGTCTGGGTTGACCCAGGAGCTGATGAGGATGACGACGAGGATGATGAACAAATCAAGATGGATAAAAAGCCATTACTACAAGACCAGCAAGATTAAATGTAGTTTTTTGATATTTCAATAAACTCTGTCCAATTAAACAGATACGTCTTGATCTAATAATGCAATCCTATTCTTGATCTGAGCATTTTGAGCACATTTGACAGCCCCGCCACTGTGACACTCTTTCTTTTACAAGATTTTGAGGATATGATGGTCCTCCTTTTGGTTTTTTTCAAAGCTTATTACATACCTTTTCAATACAAAAATGTTCAAGCGTGTGCGTCAAGAATTAGAAAAGCAACAGATTGCAGACACAGAGTTCGATGCTGATGACAAGGAAGAGAAGCTCGCTGGCGTCTTTTCCGAGTCCGAGACTGACAGTGATAGCGATACTGATAATTCTGACGATGAACAAACAAAGCGATACAAAAAGAGAGCACGAAAGGCATTAATCAAGACTGTTAACAAACTCGCCGATGAAGATGGATCTGATGACGATAGCGAAGACAGCGAGGATGATGAGGATATGGAAGACGCAGCAGAGATCAATGGAGAGGACGCTGAAGACGATGAGGAGGAGGAGGAAGAAGAGGGCGTCGAGCGATTCACATGTGAAATCTGTCCTGAAAAGGTTTTGAAGAACGTTGAACATGTTGAACTTCATTTAAAGAGCAAAGACCACAAGAGACGTGTCAGATACTTGAAGAAGCATGGTGGTTTGCCTGAACCTCAGGCCGAAGAGAGAGAAGATTTGCCAGAGGATATCAAGGCCAAGATTGAAGCCAAGAAAGCAAAGGCTGAAGCTAATAAAGAGCAAAAAGAACAGAGACGAAAAGAAAAGAAGGAGGCTCGAGTACAAAAGGCAAAGGAAAGAGTCAAGGCACACCGTAAATTAGTCAAGCAAAGGAAATGGGAACGTGAACAAGCAGCTAAAAAGGAGACAGAGGCTAAAGAACAGCAGCAAGAGGCACCCGCCAAGACTGAAGAAGCACCTGCTAAGAAGGCTGCTGCTCCCAAAAAGGCTGCTGCCAAAAAGGCAGTTCCTGTTAAGAAGACAGCCAAGGCATCTAAAAAGTAATTGAATTAGATTTGTACCATATACATCAATCCCACTCTCCACTCTTCAAACACACACACACTCTCTCTCTCATCATCTTTGAAAAATACCAATAAAATGTAATTAAAAGTTAGAAATAATAACAGTGTAGCGGCTTTAGCCCTCAGAGATGATTGTAAAACTGAGCAATCGTCCTTTTGATGTATCATACATTCATGGATTGTCTACCTGAATGAAGATGCCCTTTTACATCGGAGCATAAAATTGGCAGTTTCTGATCTTGGCTTCCAAGATGCCATTTGACCTCGTTTGAGACAATTCAGCTCGAAGCACTTGTAATACTCATTCAGTCTAAAACATGTTCTAAGCTGTCATATGGAAAAAGAAACAATCTATCAAATGGTGAAACTCCCATATCAACTGAGCGAGTTTGACATGAGCTACCTCAAAAAAATTAAAAATAGGGTTTTACTAAAAATGTCTATTTCTTATCACAAAAGTCGGCAAATTAACACACTGCTTAAAAAGCTCGCATTCTTGGCGTCATTTTGAGTCAAAGAGTACCTTAATAAAAGTCGCCATTATTAAGGCGAAAAATGCGATCAAAGAAATTTCACAATATCTTGCCTACAGTAGCAAGGGAATTTCGAGCGATATCCTTGATTTTGTCATGAAAAAAAAAGTTGTTGCAAAATGTCTAGAAATGATAGCTAAGGTATATCTTGGACCAGAATGACGATCTAGCACAAATTTGAGCCTAAAGACATTATGGGGTGACGACAAAATGAAGCCCAAAAACAGGTGAGATTACGCCTGAAATCACCATCATTTGATAATTGTATTCATAATAGTGATGCTAATGACTGTCATGGACACATCTTGACCAACTCTATCAGATACAACAACAATTTATCCAGAAAACAGTTTTCAAGCGGCTCCAGCATATCAGCTCATCAGTATTTTCGAACATTTTTCCCTATTTGTGAGCAACAAGGAGTAATGCAATGTCATTTATGCTTATAAAAGGTGAATGATTCTATGTTGGAAACTCCAACATACACATCAGATCAACATCTAGAGCACGCTCTCCGAATTTTTGAAGCTATGATGCGAATTAGGCGCGGTTCAAATACAGAAGGGCTATATTAGCAGATTTAACGCAGATCATTTAGATTCTTAATTAAAAAATTCAGTGTTTACAAGGGTACCAACAGTCAACATTAAACGATAAAAGCAAATAAGGTTTTTATTATCAATAATTTTACATCAAAGTAGAGGAATTGAGGCCTGCTTCAATATCAGCAACGACCATTTCATTGACGAGTTCATCAAATGTAACTTTACGCTTCCAACCCAAGACAGTATTGGCCTTTGTGGGATCACCCAACAACAATTCGACTTCAGCAGGACGGAAGTACTTTGGATCAATGCGCACACGCACCTTACCAGTTTCAGCATCCTTACCAATCTCATTAACACCTTCACCTTCCCAAATAATCGTACGGCCAGTCTTTTTGAAAGCCTTCTCAACAAAACTACGAACAGTGTGTGTTTCACCAGTGGCCAAGACGAAATCTTGAGGCTCATCTTGTTGCAACATGAGCCACATACCCTCAACGTAATCACGAGCATGACCCCAATCACGCTTAGCATCAATATTACCCAGATACAAACAATCTTGACGACCCAAATGAATGTCTGCAACCGCACGAGTAATCTTTCTTGTCACAAAGGTACGGCCACGACGAGGACTTTCATGGTTGAATAGAATACCATTACAGGTGTACATGTTGTATGATTCACGGTAGTTGACTACGATCCAGTAACCATAGAGCTTGGCAACACCATAAGGTGAACGAGGATAGAACGGGGTGGTTTCTTTTTGAGGGGTCTCGGCTACCTTACCGTAGAGTTCAGAAGTAGAGGCTTGGTAGAAACGAACACGATCACTCAAACCACAGGTACGAATAGCATCCAACAAACGAAGTGTGCCGAGAGCATCAACATCACCAGTGTATTCAGACATGTCAAAGGATACCTTGACGTGAGATTGAGCGGCCAAGTTGTAAACTTCGGTAGGTTGCACTTTGGAGATGATGTGCACCAGACAGGTGGAATCAGTCAAATCACCATAGTGAAGGAAAAACTTGACACCTAGGAGGGTGTTAGAAAAACAATATCTTCGCATACACACACACACTCCCCCTCCCTCTCTCTCTCTATCGCATTCACTTACCAGTTTCATGTCTATCTCTGTAAATGTGTTCGATACGACCAGTGTTGAAAGAGGAAGAACGACGAATAATACCGTGAACTTCATAACCCTTCTCTAACAAAAACTCGACTAAATAAGAACCATCTTGACCAGTGACACCTGTCAAACCAAGACGTTAGTTGCTCGAACAACAAATAGGGCCCTTATTACGACCGAGAATCCGCTATCTCTCGTATAGACTTACCGGTGATAAGAGCAACCTTACGAGCTCTGTACTCTTCAGCAGACAACTTGGAGTGAGCGCTCATGTTTGAAGTAAATCCTTCGGCCATGGTGTATATTTTTGGATTAGAAAATAAAAATAAAAGAGAAAAAAAGAAAGGAAAGAAGGGAAAGATTTGTTTGCTAGAAAGCCTATTTAAACAAAGTTGATATAAGAGGATGAGCGGGGGCGGGGCAGGAAGGACATTCAGAGCAATATAATAGCGGGGCTTTTCATTATCACACACTGAAATGTTTTGCTCCAAACAGAAAGTTCAATGGCATAGATGAAAACAAGCCAATAACATGCAAACAGCTATTTTTAAACTATTTTATTATATGTACAGAATTCAACATAGCAGAGATCGAATACTCATTTCCATCTTTCTATCTGATGTCACAACAGTAGTTTCTTGCGAAGGTATATTGGATCTTGACTTGTTTTGAGCGGCAGAGGCGGCAGCGTTAAGCGTGCTACTGGATGTTTGCAAGAAATACTGCTGGGTGGGATGTGTCACTGTCATGGAACTGCTCTGCATGTGCACCGGCGTTGTAGTGGATGAAGAAGCCTGTGACACAGAGGACGAAGATTGGAATCGATGAAACAGGCTGTTGCTGGTATTGGTGGTGGGTGCAATATTGAATTTGGGCGATAGCGAGGGATGCAGCGCAGAGGAGATCTTGGAGAACTTGGGATTACTCGTGGTAGGGCTGTTACTACTAAAACTTGAATCCCGTCTAAATAAATCTAGATTTGTAGTCGTACTGGGTCTATGGATAGCTGCCGAGCTGTTTGATGTGGTATGGTTGTTTCCAAAGTTTGTAATACTACTATTGCTTGGCGACGTCGGTGTCAGGGGAGACATGGGGGAGAACACAGCTATCGGCTGAATCGGGTTGTTGCTGTAATAAGGTGCAAATTCATCGGTGGATAACAGTGTATTATCATTTGATGTAGATATTAAGCTCGCTGTACCAGTGTGAAATGCTGTTGATGTAGCTGCCACTGTGGCTGTCGTAGCCATGGGTGTTGGCTGTGATGATGGTGGCGGCGGCACAATAACCTCATACTCATGGCGATGAAACTGGGCGACAATGTACTGTTTGGACAGCGTCGATGCATCATACAAATCAGCACCAAGTCCACCGCCAATGTAGACAATGACTTTATACAGCTCATACTCGCCTGATCGCTTCTTTATATGTATTGTATCCGAAAATGATCTTGAACCATTAGCAATGACACTCAAATGCTGTTGATCTGTATTGCTAAACAATGAAGAAGTAGTTCTTTCCGTAGGCGGCAAGGGTGCTGCATCGTTTGTCTGATTGCTTTTGATGACATTCATGGCGTTATCTATCAACAGTCTATGTAATCGAGCGAGCCGGTCTGAATCTTTGTTGGATATGAAGTCATAGAGCGATCGATGCGCTAACTCTTGTGGGTAGTAGCCCCAGCATTTGATAGTATCGTCTGATACTTTGGCACAGCATACTTCCATGGACAGAATGATAATGAGTGAGCTCGGTGCTTGATTTTCTGATGCTGTTATTGCTAAGGCTGAGGTAGGTGGCGATGGCGATGGATTCAAAACGGGATTGTAAGTAGCAGCAGGCGAACTGATATGATTGTTGAAAAATAAGGGCTGCGATGTAAGGGGATTTGATGAAAGCTGTACAGTAGGTATAGCCGCTGCCACTGTATCTATAGTCAGAGCAGACTGATCTGTAGAGTTTATTTCAGAAATGGAAAGGTTTGCCGCCGCAATGGATTTGGGGGGTGATGGGCATGGAGGTGGAGGCTGAAAAGATTCATGGACAAACGAAATGATGGATGGGCGTTTGGTGCTGTTGCTTGGTGATGACGGTATGATTGGATGATGCTGTTGCGAATGAGAAGAAGCTTTTGCTTTGAATGGAGGAGCCTGTTGATTTGGTATAATGCTTCTAGATGTGTTTTTCATCATGATGGCTGGTTCCTGAATTGTACCGTATAAGATCTCGTATGTGTATTCGTTAGAGGAATAAACTCTCTTTTCTCGAAGCTTTGGTCTTCCTCGCTTCTTGTGCTGCATATCTTGGCATGTATCCTCCTTCTTGAGTGAAATGCATCTTTTGCAAGGCCTGGACACTACAAAAAATCCCTTTTAACGACTTGTTTTGATTAAGAAAGGGTATATAGATGATTACCATCACATGCTAAATGTGCTGTTTTACAATTCACACCTATTTTCAAACAGACATGTTAACACTGGTTTTGAATTGAAGAGAAATATTTCATGGACAATTTACAGGCACTGGGAACATGCGATTTATAACCTCGCTTGGGTGCTTTGATGGCCGAAGATTGTTTATCCGACTTGTATTCAAGTATTTTATCTCTGCTGCTGCTCTTTAGTAGCACAGTTGTTTCATTGTTGGAGCAAGTATCCGATTTTCCAGTTGATATGCAATGACTGCAAGGAGCTCCTGCTACATAAAATGTCAGATATGTTGATGGCAAATGTTTTTAGAGCCTATTTACAGTTGCAATTTACGTTGCTGTCTCTGCAACTTGAACCTAAAATTGATGGATGTGTCTGTGTAAGTGTGGGGTAAAATTTAGGTTATGTGGTGGCGATTACATTTATTTGGTAAAATGGTCTTTGGTTCCATCATATTATTTCCGTTGCTCGACAATAATAAGGACGGTGAATTATTTGATTGTTGAATGCCATTGTAGTCCATTTAAAGTCTGATTGCTTGGTTTGTACGGCTGTATCTAGGAAGGAAAAAGGAAAAAAGACGAAAAAATGAGAACAAGAGAGAGAAGAGAAAGAATTTATTGGGTGTGAAGGAATTTTATATAAAAAAATCGAGCTTTCAGAGTGGTGTCTCTAAATCAGGCGAATAGATTTTTCACATCAAAAATGAGAATCTGGTAAAATCAAGGGATATTGTAGAAAAAGTAAAAGTAAATGCCACTGCTGTCATTCACATGTGAACAGTGTGGATTGCCTTGATTTCTTTGCAATTCGCTTGCAAGCTTACACTTGCAATGTTTCGTTTGCTTCTATCCCATGTTGAATAGCCGCCAAAGTGTGTATATTTTCCTGGAAATTCACACACTATGTACTTTTTAACATGTTGGCTATTGTTAAGGCTACCAAATCAAGAAGTATACTTTTACAGCAAATCATCATCTAACATGGCATACGGAACAAAGTTGGCAGTCTTTTTTTTTCCTTTAATGTGTTTAAGCACAACCATAGCATACTGCAACAAGGACGGGATTTCTTTATTATGATTAGAGCTACTACTATAAAATCAGATGTGTGTGTGTCAATATGTGGAGAAGACGGGGATCATCACATATTAAAGGAATAAATCGACCTGCAATTTTCCAGCCGAGGATGATAGACATAATTGGTTTGAGATAAGATACCAGACTTTCATTTTGTACTTTCTTGATCTGTGCTCGGCCTGAAAAATGCGCTTGGATGTGAAGATAGCAGAGTTCATTTGGTTTAGATTGATTAGCATCTCAACTTGGTCAAATGGCTTATCCCTTGCTGAATTTTCCCTTGGCACTGTTCTGATTTTTATTACAAATACACACCTGGGAAAATATAACGTTAGTGTGCAACCAAAAAGTTGGTATCCCTCAATAGTTTTCACACAAAGCAGAATAAAGCTGGTAACGTAAGGTTACACCTTGAAAAAGGAAGGCCACATGGTATTTTAAGCTTCAGAGTTATACTGTAAAACAGCTCGTTTTAGTGCATTGATAGATTAGGTTCGATTTGATATGGAAGTGTCTGCTTTAACCAACGTTGGGCCTGCAAACATTTCCTTCAGTACGACGGTCAGCTAGCACAACTGAGCAAATGTTTAGCATTTTTCTCTATTCAAAGCATTGGAAAGCAAGCCTATTATTTTGCTTATGAAGCTAAGGCCTTGATAAATCAAGACTCATATCCTGTAATATTACATATGAGTATAGGCTTTGATGGCTCATTGAAGCGAGCTATGGTGCTTCGATACCACCGTCAAATCATTTGCTCATAAAGACAGTTAATATGCACCAACGGAGCACTCACCTTTATATGTGGTTGCGATTGCAGCAATATCTGCACGATTTCTCCGTACTTCAACACCATTGATTGGCTTCGCTTTTCGCATAATCAACAAGAATATGTCAACTGGAATGTTTCCAAGTTTATTGTCATGAAATTCCAACAGCAAATGACACTCTTCTTTCTTTGCAACAATAACAACATGACAATGGTAATTGACAGCCTTCCACACGAGATTTTGGTAGCCATCTTCAGCTGCTTGGATTCATTGACTGAAATGCATACATGCAGCCATGTTAATAAACGATGACTAGAGCTCTGGCCAACAGTCATGTGCGACAGAAATTCAACAATTGAAACGGATCAAGAAGCTACTCTGTTCTATTACTACTTGTACTACAATAATACAGGCGGCACCTTATGAAGCAGATCAGAGTTATTGACCCAGAGGAGGGACTCGAGGGCACTGAACAAATGCTTAATCTTTTAACCAATAGCTTGAAAATTTTGAACGGTAAAGCAATTTCTGCCACGTTTTACATCTTGTTTTCTCTCCCAGAGGTGGTTGGCACAGTATTCAATGAACTAAAGATGATTCCAGATGCTAGTGGGTACTACAGTATTTACAACAGACTTTTGTACAGTCTCTGGCATTTATCAGAGAAGATTGAGATGGGATCCCTAGTGGTTTTGACACATCCTATACCAACACGAGTGCATTGGGCTATAGGAATGAATTCAAACAGCAGAAATCGTTGCGATTCAAATCTTGTTTTTATGTTGTTGTACCAAAAGAAGCAATTTTGAAAAACTAGGACACATTATAAGACTTGCCAATCACATGTATCTCATCAATTAAACTGGAGTGCCTGGAGATTTTGATACTTGCATGAGGAAGAGTGTAAGGCAGATCCACTTTCTTTGGATAATTAAATCAGCATCGTTCAACATTCTGAAGGTTCTTCATCTGAAGAATCACCTGAAGGATCTTTTGAAGGCTTTTCCGAAGACTTCATAAAAAGCTCTGATGATTCAATAACGATATTGTTTATTATTATAAAAAAATTAATTGATTGATAAAATCTGAACTATAATGGAGGTATAGACAAGCATATCGCCGCTAAGGGTTCCCTAAGTAAATGAACTCAAAAACCGTATTATCATCTTGAATATCTTCATCAACACTTTCTTGAAGGGTAATATCGCTAAATATGGACTGATCGTTTAAATTGACATTGTCTCCATTAATAAAATTACCCAAAGTAATGCCTCTATTGTCATTGCTGAAAATAAGATTGCTAGCAAAGCCTTCCCCACATCCACCATTCATCTCTTGTGGATTTGATTCTTGTTGGTCATTAATTGCAGCCTCTTCACTGCGATCACCATCGACACAGCTTTGACTGTCTACACCAGAGGTTGTATGTCCACTTTCTTGCTGATCACTGTCTTCGTCTTCTTCAACATTGTCAGAGCCTTCATCATCAGCATGAAAGCTATATTCATTGGCCATTCCATCATTTGTTTGAAAACTTTCATTCTCGTTCTGGAAAGCATCAGCGGCATCTTCTTGTTGGTTAAGAGTTACTTCATTAGGTCTATAATTCCAAGGGTGGCTGTCAAAGAAGTCAAAAGATTGATTGAGTTGATCAATCTCATCGTTATGATCTTCTTCAGTTTCTGCTCTGAAATGTGCTTCCATATGGCGAAATAAACGCTCGAGGGTGGGATAGTGAGAGTGGCACAAGCTACAGGCGTGGCGAATAGCGACAAAAGCTGCATGTTGTGGGCCATTGTCGAAATTGGGTACCAGCGTGTTTAGATAAATGTATTGTTCCGTTGGTATCATTTCAATGTGTACTGGCTCAGGTCTACTGTATCGCACATTAGGAAGATCATGAGCGTCATGTAAATGCCGGTTGAGATCTCTTGAAACGATATATATTTGACGGCAAATGAAACAGGTGTTGACCAGTTGTACAATAATGCGACTGTCGTTGGGATCCATTGCAGCCGTTCAGTAGTGATGTATCGGCGGCCTATATAGATATAACCCTTTCAGAAGTCAATTAAGCCCGTTTCTTTTATACTGTTTGCTTGTTATAATGGGTGTTCCATAAAAAATGTTACCATTTTGCTTGTTCATCATCACCTTGACGGTGATGACTATCAATCAATAAGACGATAATGAAACTTGGCAGTAGTTTGTGCTACATGCAAACCTGTCATTATTGTCTGTTTGTGTACCTGGTGCATACAAAGGCGCCCAGACCATTCGGTATCCTAAAATGTACATGCTCTTTATCATTTGACTCGTTCGAACGGACCTTTTATTTCAACTGCTCATTCTCTCATGGCAAATGTCTCAATTTTATTTGTTCATCCAACCATGAAGAGATGAAAGCATCTCCTTTTTTTTTTTTTGTTGCAACCCTCTACTCTCTTTGGATTTCATTGTTGTNTCCCCACTTCTCGAATGAAACACTGTCTTGCATAATCTCTTGTCCCCTATATAGTAACGGATCCCTGATATAATGCTATGAGGCACATTCCGTACCTTATTGCGATAGAAAAAAAGTAATAAATTACCTTTATTGCTGCTTGTTGATATATTTTACCTTTGACTTGTATCAGTTGTTGCACTCCATGAAATATACATCTACTATCTCAGAATTTATCCATCAACAGACAAAATAGAAGAGCATATGGTCTCAGTGTCATCTTTTCTGCGTAGATGAAAAGCGTTCGTTCTTGATGGATGTCAAATTCCTTTAGTAAACAATTAATTGAATCTCTCATGTTGATAATTATCAACTAGTAATATTAAAGATGTGTTGCCACTATTTGCGAGGGACGGACGTCCAGAAATTTGAGCGATGATACAGAATAGTATGGCTTACAACTATTTTGCACTATCAAAAGATTGCAATACAAATGCTCTATAAAGTATCATAGACAGCGCAGTTCATTTATAAGTTGCATATTTATTCTTACTGAGCTTTTGGTCATGTGGACTTATTACCATGTTGATAGTTGGCAGAGATGAAGAAGGAACTGCATCAACGCCCAGCAATCTTAAGCGCTCAAAGTTTTTTTTTTTTTTGAATTGCTTTTGTCTTCTCTGCTCAATCTTTCTGCCTGTCTGTCTCTCTCTCT
>DF836364.1:36074-54949 GCA_000950595.1 Mucor ambiguus
TAATAGCAGTGCTGCTTTTTGGTTGATGCGCAGCAGTTAAATTTTAATGGAGACACACACACACATTTTGTGCATCTCTCATTTAAGCTTCCTCGGATGTGTTATTGTTTGGCAAAGTAGGAAACAAATCGTTATTATCAGAGGTATAAGACATTGAATCGTCATCCATGTCACCAGGATTCCCGCCGAGTAAATCATAGAGTTCAAAATCCATAGGATATTCGTTCAATGTATTGAAACAATGATTGAGATTAGAAGAAGTAGAAGCAGAGGAGGAGGAAGAGGAGGATTCACCTTCTTGACGGGCCAAAAGAAATGCGTTCATTTCTTCAATTACAAAATTGTCGCTGGCATTAATCATCTCACTATCGTATTCACTCTCGTTGTCCTGATTGCTGAATAAATAAGGTTGCGGTAACATAGGTGGGGGTCTTCCTACTGGAGAGGAGGAGGATTGATAATGCGAGTCTTGAGGTGATTTTTGATGCGATGGAGGAGACAGTGGAAGATAAGAAAGCTTGTTCGTGGGAGCATCCTCATGCCGGCTCCTCTGCTTGTCTTTCATCTTTTTTTTCATGTGTATTGAGCCTGTTGTTGTTGCTGTTGAAGTAATTGGAGTTGCTGGTGTGAACTAAACGGTAACCATAGAGACGACTTTATTGCTATGGAGATTGAAAAGTAAGGTAGTAGTAGTAGTGGATTGAAACTGGACAGAGTGAATAGATTAACGTAATAGTTAGTGGTATGTGAGGTTTAGATATAAAGAGAAGAAAGTTGAGTGTAGTTTCTTCTTCTTTTTCTTGCTTTTTAGATTGGAGATGTCTGGGCTAAACAAGAAATGGAGCAGTAGACCAAGGTAAAAAGAGTAGTGGATTTCTCTTTTATAAATGTGAGAGAGAGTTAAGAACAATTTGGTCTTTTTTAAATGACAAAAAAAATACTGAAAAGGAGAAGGATAGGAAGAAAGAGATTGGAAAGAAAGGGAAAACTGAACACGTATTTAAGGTGAATTGCTTCAGACCGCAGCACATTTTTTTTAGTGTTGAGCAACCAACACAACACTGTATGGCAATCACTTCTATCCGTACATTGACTGCTTTAAACAGCGTCTTGATGCCCCTCTCTAGAGACACTACCGCCTATTTTCGCTTTCACAAAGTCTGTGCAAGAAACAGTGGTGTTTTTTGAGTTCAGGTTCCCAAAATGGTTGTTTACACCATGCTTTCTAATGGGAAAAGAATAATAAATCAGAGTGCAAAAAAAAAATCACTCTCCTATTTTTAGTATTGCACACTTTTCCTCTCTCTCTCTCTCTCACACTATTCCATCTTATTTTGATCTTTCGTTTTTTTGATAGATCATGGCATTGACAACAGTAAGGTACCGAAGCAACATGTCAAATGCAGCCTTAAATTTAATGTATAGCAAGCCCTAACTGAATACTATTCAATGTAGGGTGGCTTTGCGTGTGCGACCCTTTAATGAAAAGGAACTGAAAGAGACACACCAAACAGACAATCTCATCACATTTGTGCCTGGACAACCACAACAAATCAGCATAGATCAAGATCGTCGTCATTTCACATTTGATTATGTTTATCCATCCCATAAAAGCCAAGCCGATGTCTATCAGTCTTGTATTCAGCCGTTGTTTGATCAGTTTGTCAATGGGTGAGTGTTCTCGAAAGTCTTTTTTCATGCATCGAGTGGATGATTGTATTTACTCCTTTTTTTCTCGCTTTGCAATATAATAGGTATAATGCAACTATATTGGCTTATGGGTAATAGATCAAAATACTGCTAGCAAAACGATATACTTATAGTTAAATCTAGTCAAACCGGCAGCGGCAAAACTTACAGTATGGGCACATCCACTACTGCTGATTTCTCAAGTGAGCATGTTGGCATTGTTCCACGTTTCGCTGACAATTTGTTCGATTGGATTAAATGCCAGCAGAACAAGCCTGATAACAACACTCAATACAGTGTCGAGGTGTCATTTCTGGAACTGTACAATGAAGACATCATTGATCTTTTGAGTGTCAACAACAAAAATGCATCTATTACTATCCGAGAAAACGCAAATGGAAACATCACTTGGTCAGGTGTACAGGAAGAACGCATTCAAGGCGCTGCAGATCTTTTGAGGTAAATATTTACACTTCCAAGACATTTAAAAAAACGTGTTTACTCACTGGAGTATTTGGTGCATAAATGAAGCTGTCTCTCTCGAGGGTCCACTGCTCGTACTACAGCATCCACTGATATGAATGCTAGTTCATCTAGATCGCATGCTATATTCTCAGTGTCCTTGACTCAACACATGAACGTGTCAGTCGAGAATAATGACACGATTGCAAAGACATTGCAATCCAAATTTCATTTCGTTGATCTTGCTGGCTCTGAACGGGTAATATCCACGTAATACCAAGCTCAACAACACTCTAACCGAAATACCCATCGATAGCTGAAAAAGACAAATGCAGTTGGTGACAGGGCTAAAGAAGGCATATCCATTAATTCTGGGCTCTTGGCTCTTGGCAACGTAATTTCGGCATTAGGAGATGAATCTAGACGTCAACAGCAACACATCCCATATAGAAACTCCAAATTGACAAGACTTTTGCAAGACAGTCTTGGTGGTAATAGCCAGACCCTGATGCTGGCATGCGTCTCACCAGCTGACACAAACGCTAATGAAACTCTCAGTACGCTGAAGTATGCCAATCGAGCCAAGAATATTACAAACACGGTCGTACTAAATCAACAGCAAAGCCTCACGGATACATTGAAAGAGGAAATTGCGCATCTAAAAGAAGAGATTCGAATCAACGATGCTTTCATGAAAGAAGTCCATGTAGAATTAGATGACCTTAGAGCTAAAAACACAGCATTAGAGTCGTTCATTTATTGTAACAATAACAACGGGTTACCGGATTCAGCTCAAGGCACTGGGATGGATGAAACAGGGAAATTATCGTCACTCATGGCTCGTTCGCAGCAGCAACCACAAACAGCAACCACAAAGACATCACCTGCCACGTCTGTCATAAATACCAGCACTGATTTAATGGAAGACGATCAAGTAACGTTAGTTGGCTCTTCCATGGATGACACTATGCATGTCTCCACGAGTACCAAGCGAAAACGAAAGAGTACAAGCAGCAGCAACCACGTCAGGAAAAGAGTCGCAGCAACTGCAGCAGCTACCACTGAAAACGATCAAAATTCTCTCCTTTCATCACTAGACAAACACAAGCATCGCATGAAGAAAGAGTATTTGTTTATCAAACAAATAAAAGTAAGTTTAATCAAGCATGTAATATGAGATTTGTATACTAATATTGAACCTAGAATCAACCCGACCTCACATCTGATCCAAACAAAATCACAAAACTCATCAACATGTTCCTATCGAGCATCAGAGAACAAAAGCAGCTGGTTCAGCTCGTTGAACAAAGCAGTAAACAACAACCTCAAACAGCCACCAGGAAGCCTCTTCTTCCACCTTCGTCCATTCCAATCAGCAAGAGAAGGGAGCTCGATCAATCAAAACCCAGTTTGATAAAACAACCCACTGCCATCTCACTATTAAATACAACTTCTGCTACTCTCACTGATACGTTGATGCTGGAACATCAAACAATGTCAAGCCAGTTGAAGCAAATCATGGCTGCCATCAAGAAAGCCATGGTACTGACAAACAACCCGTCAACATCCCTTTCGCAATTGAAACCTATACTTAATAGAGCCGCTCTTATTTATACCCAACATTCAAATAGCACCAAAATCACACACAGCAGTAGCAGCACCAACAGTAATAATAACAGCACAGCTACTGCAAAAAGCAGTAAAGCTAGCAATGGCAGTACTCGGAATCAAAATAGATCAAGTGCCTCAGGTGGATCAGATAAGAGGCAAAGCAGCATCACTAACAAGAAACGAGTGAACATTGAAGATGTTCGTGCAGAAATCAAGAGGTATAGTTGCTTGATTATGGATGGTCTTTGTTTATAACAATGGGCTCATTATTTTACAATAGAATTATGGCTTTTGAGCACATCAAGCTTCATCCTATTTGTTTAGAAATGTTGAATTCATTAAAGCAACAAGTAAGTAACGAGCTTATATATAAAGCATTTTGAAGGATTGGCATGCCAACATATTGAAAACTATCGCAGAAAATCAAACTAATGAGAGAACAAAAAGACCTGTTGAAAGAGAGACATGACATGCTCAAAGAGTTCTACAAGGACGAGTTCTCTGAGCAACAACAAAAACAGCAGTATATGGATGAACGAATTGACACCATCACTGTTCAAGTGGACTTGCTCACAGAACACATCCAGCTATTGTCATCCACTACCAAATCCACCTTGAGCAGCAGTAACAACAAAAACAACCACAGCCTGATCGAGATACTGAAGCACTTGAAAGAGGGTGATTTACGTGCTCTCATTCTATTGATAATTCAACAGGATCTGGCATCATTTAATCTGCAATCACAAATCAGTCAACACACAACAGAAGCACTGTACAGATTTCAGCAAGGAATGGTGCAATTGCGAAGAACCAATGATGAGATCAACAATCAAATACTGACAGATCTTTTAAGGTCTCCCATACGATGTCTTTCAAATGGATTGCTACTGATTTCGGGCAAGTAATTCGTAGCACTCATGGCCAATGATTTTACTAGATATCGCCAATTAGTAAAGCCATATAATAAAGCTACTGACATTATCAATTTGTACATGGACATCTCGTTCAAGTCCATCTTGGCATATAGTCAAAAGAACTACAGCTTTGCAGATCCACTACGCATGACTACATAAAAGTGTACAAAATGAGCCCAAATTCACAGCATTACAGCACTCAGTAATCGCCTATGGCAGTCTTTTATATTATGATACTAGTAGAACCGCTTGACAAACTAGTGTCATTAAATGTACCGTGCATAGTCCGTATATGCATATGATGATTGTTGCTAAAGTTCTCTTTATTCACTATTTTATACATCCAAATAGCATTACGCCCTCGATCTATACTTTGAATTATGTCTCTGTATGAAGTTACGCCTTTTCCATAAATCACCAAGATCCTCTTCCTCTACCTCCTCGTTGTCGTCAAATGAGCCTGCTGGTTCATTTTGATGATGATAATAATAGGGATGGCCATTGCTTCTATGAGGTTGTTGCTGTTGCTGCGGCGGTAGTCTGTTTGATTGATATGGCTTATTGTTGTTAAAAGATGGTTGTTGTTGTTGTTGGGTATAATATGGATCATTGTCATTGATATTGTTGTCATCATAGCCTTGATAATAATGTGGCTCATTCTCATGATGATAATAATCCCCATCTTGTTGGTATTCCTGCCCATGCTCATCTCCACCTGCTCCTCCTGTTGTTCCTTGCGCATCGTCTTCATCCTCAAGTCGCTCATACCTATGCACTATATCATTTGGCGCAAACGTCACTCGTTTTTTGGGTTTTGCTGGTTCAAATTGGGCTTGTTGATACGGATCTGGTACGTTCATATAATGCTGCTGCGGCTGTTGCTGTTGTTGCTGTTGGTATGGCAACGACTTTTTCCGAAGTAGTCTTTGCTCGATCTGCGGGCTTAGATATGAAGTAGGTTGATGCAATTGAACAGGCTTTCGCTTGATTTGCGTATTAGATTGTTGTTGTTGTTGTTGTTGTTGTTGTTGTTGTTGTTGATGATGTACTAATTGAGCATGTTGATGTTGTGGAGACAGTATATGTTGCGGTTGAGGTGACATCAATTGCTGTGGTTGCGGCGACATGATAGGATGTGGATTAAAGTTTGGTAGAAACATATTGTTGTAAGCGGTTGCAGCATTGACAATGGACTGAGCTGCAGCCATGACGTTCATGTAATTGGGCTGATTGAACATCATTGGACTTGCTCCATTGTGTGGCATCACGTTGCCATACATCATCCCAGGGTGAAACATGCCTGCATTATTATAGGGATTGATCTGATGTGCCATTGGCATTTGTTGCTGTTGCTGTCTCATGAATTGCTGAGAGGGTGGATTTTTAGGTAATATGTTGGCATACACATCAATGGTCGTCGGTGGCGATGTCTGAATGGGACAATCCGTAGGCTGATTAGGCTTGAATGCTCTTCCGATTTGCAGTACATTGTCCCAAATCTCCTTTGGCATCTTTTTGAACTTGGAAGCTGGTACATTTTCGTTTGCTTTATTGGGATCAGAGTTTGTTCGAAGATCTAACACGATAATTTTGACGGATGTATCGGGTCTTTCATCGCAGATTTTAGGCAGTCGGGATTCCTTCTTGACGCCCGTTACTGAAAAATAAAACAAGGCCAACAGTAAGTTTTTACATTGCCTTCATGGATGAATACGCCTTTTACCTATAATGACGGGAGGGATTCTGCTGGGCGTAGTTTTCCTCAGGATCCGCACATGAGGATCTGGCTTGTTGACAGAGCAATGAACGTAGAGTAAGACGGGATCATCAGGTCCGCAGACTGTTGCAGAGTCTATATTAGTTGTATTTGAATTGTCCAGTTTGACTAGTGGTGAAAAGAGGGAGGAAAGAGATAAAGAAAAGCTCTATTGATAAATGTTGTTATTTTGTATCTCCTGCTTTTGGGAGCTGATTTTAATTTTTGAAAATGGAATAAAGCTGTATATGTGAATGTGTGTGTGGTGTGTGTGTATGATGGTTGGAATAAGAATGTAAAAGACAAAGAGAAGAAAGAGAGAGAGAGAGAGAGAGAGAAAAGAAATAGAAAGAAGCCTGGGTAATACATGGCGAGAAAAGATGGTAAGGGTGTACACAATAAATTGCTAAATCAAGTATATGTTTGCACAACAACAACATCAACTTTTAAGCTTTATGAAATGATGTAACTTGGCTCTTTTCTCAACGAAGTTGCTGCTGCTGTTGCAACTGCCAAGCATTCATTTGGTTTTGTTTCATCACTTGTCGCTGGAAATCGTTCATTTTGATGGTATTTGCAAAAGAAATGCTGCCTTGCATTTGCTGCTGTTGGTGGTGGTGATGGTGCTGAACTGGCGCTTCCTCGATTAAATCATCGCCCACATTGGCCGCCTCCGCTGCGATATTCATGCGTGCCTTTAATGCTGCACTTCGCTTATTGCTATGTGGATCATTCAATTGGCTTTGTAAGAATTGCTCATCTGTCAGCTCGTTCTCAGCTGGAACTGCAAATCCTGTTCGGTGTGTCTTTTGGGGCTCTCTGTCTGGTAAAATAATGCCTCGACGTGCTCTTGTGCCTCTTCTCTTGCGTCTAGTCAAAGGAAAACGATCAGCATTTTGATTGGATGAG
Source organism: Mucor ambiguus (assembly GCA_000950595.1). Taxonomy (NCBI): domain Eukaryota; kingdom Fungi; phylum Mucoromycota; class Mucoromycetes; order Mucorales; family Mucoraceae; genus Mucor; species Mucor ambiguus. Next base: position 43,416 of record DF836364.1, read on the forward strand.
CATGTCGTGGGCACATTACCTAGCTTCTCTCATTCTATCTTTCTCGGCTCTAGCCACTGCAGCATCAGACAATTCAATCATGGATGGTGTGAATCGCTCGACAGACGAGTTTTCTCGAATGATGTTTCGTAAATGTGGCAGGAAGCTGTTTCTAATTTCATCGTCGATGACAGAGTTGTTGTTGAATTCATAGCCTACAAGTAGCAATGATTTGATGTGCACATGGATCTGCTCTCGGATAGAATGCGCAATAGCAGTTCTACAGCCATCATGTCAGCATCTGAAGAAGCACACAAATAACAAACACTCACTTGAATTCTCCACTTAGCCCTAAATCAGTGGCCAATTTATGAGCAAACTCTTCAGGCGAATTGCGAGGGTATCCAATGTCCCATTCAAACTGATCCACTAGCTCCCAGTTACCGACAGTGATGTCCAATTTGATCAGAGTTCTTAGTTCCACGCCTTGTTTATCATGATTCACTTCAATCTCTTCTTTATCAGCTTGTTCGGGGTGTGCTAATAGATCCAACGTCTCCAATTTCTGTTCGTTTGATTCCTCAGTGTCGTCCTTCATCATACTGGATGCATTCAAATTGTAGTCATCAATTTGCTCTCTAATGGATCTGGCAATTTGGTCTGAAAAGGCGGTAGCTGGTAATTTCAAATCCTCACACATCACTTCAGCAAACTGTTCAGGTGTCACTAACGACTCTATTTCACATTTTAAGTCAAAGTCTCTCTCTCTCGCAATAATGTTTTGCTCCCCCTTACCATTCAAATTCCAGGTAAATGTATCTCTCAATTTATAGCCTTCATGTTCTAGCTCAATTCTAATAGGTACCAAAACCTCTTCTTTAAAAGACTGTTCCTTCAAAGCTTCCAGAGGACTATACTTGCTTGTTAGAGTTGTTCAACCACACACCCTCATGAAACACACACACTTACAATCGAAATCTATCTCTTGTTGCAGTTCGACTTCTTCTCTTGTTATCTCGGGGAAAGCGAATTCTACTTGTCGTGCCTGTTCTTCCGTTTCCATAACCTCGATAGCCAGGTCCAAATGCAACAGCAGCACCGTGTTGCATTCGGGTTCGTCGCTCCATGCTGGCTATCTCTATCGACTTCTTTTTGCTTTGGGCAAGCTCAATGTGGCGTTTGTGCTGTAGATTCAGTGTATCTTGATAAACATCATCTCTTCCTTGATATTGCATCAGGTTCTTTTGTTGCGCTTCTGTTTTGACCAAAACGGCGTTCTCTGGAGGTGTAAGGATTGCGGGAGAGCTTACTGAAGGCACAACGGGCTGCTGCTGCTGTACTGGTTGCTTGGGTGGTATCATGTTGGGTTGAGGTATAGCTTGAGGTCGCATCATGCTCATGTCTTTCTGAACTGCACGAGCTTGTTGTTGTTGAAGCTGCTGCTGTTTATGGTACTGCGAGTTATCATCCCAAGGTTGCTGCTGCTGCTGCTGTAATTGCTGTGGAGGAAATCCTCGCTGTTTCTGTTGCATCATATTAGCTAAACGCTGCTGTTGTTGCAGTATTTGCATTTGTTGTAACTGAAGGTTATTTAGATTCGATTGCATGCTGTTTGATGAGTGAAAGAGATAGATGGACGCATTGACACAGCGTGGAAATTTAAATAAAAAGGATCAGAGATGATTTGATGACGTGTCTACAAAATGTTACATTGCACTCAATACAGCCACCATCTTCAAGAGATGTGTATAGGATGCATTTACTACTATCTTGCAGTCGACACTGTGCCGTCCTCCCCCACCAGTCTGTTGGCTGTATGGCTATCAGATTTTCTTCTAGACTGAGATTTGATCTGAAGGCAAGTTTCAAACTATCAAATCTCATCCATGTTGATGGTAAAAGCCGCTTCAGACTAGATGACATTGGGTAGATTGCTTTGCAAGCGCCAGATGGACATCTTTTGTAGATCTGGAAGAAGCGCTTAGTAGAGCACTGGCGAGAGATAGCCATCACCACATTAAAGCACAATGCAGTGATAGACCGCACACAAACCATGATTGGACCTGATTCGCTTGGCCTATGGACGCAACTCATATTAGCGAATACACGCTGGCAGAGCGCAACTTTACTATGAGTTGCTAAATCAATGCTACTAACCCTTAATTTAGTGACAACAGCCGTTGGTCTTGAGGGATCAACATTTACTGACTCGAAATAGCGAATAGTATCCCGCTGCATATCTGCTGACTCAGTTGAGCCTTGGTCAACTCGCTTCAACAGCAAAGCATAGCAGTTTCTGATGACATGCCGACATGAAATACAGGACATATACAGTTTCGTATGTCTGGCAGATGTCAAATAAGATTTCTTGAGCGAGTAGAGGCAAGTATACGTGGCTCACGTCACTGTGTTCTATTAGGCTTTTGGGAAGCGCGTGTTCCTTTGCTGAAAAAATCTTTTTGACAGCGATTTATATATTTCCTTCTTTCAGTTTCCACCCTTTCAGCTTCTCCTCTTTATTCACTAGAAACTTTTTTTATTATAAAATGGTAACTACATCTTTCTGAAATGCGCAAACACGTTATTAAACACATTGCTAGTCTTTAGCCCCTGTCAACATCTTCCAGGATCAAGCAACTGAGGAAAGAGCTGAGAACGCTCGTCTGGTAACTATATCTTTCTCATGTTCCAGCAGAATCACTGTACTGATATACATACCAGTCTTCCTTCATTGGTGCTATTGCTGTAGGTGATCTCGTCAAGAGCACATTAGGTCCCAAGGGCATGGTAAGGACGATGGATAGGCACACCATGTAGAGCGAAAATTTTTCTTATACTGCAACAGGACAAGATTCTTCAATCAGCTACAACTGGCGAAATCCTGGTGACCAACGATGGTGCCACTATCTTGAAATCGATTGCCTTGGATAACGCAGCAGCCAAGGTGCTTGTCAACATCTCCAAAGTCCAAGATGATGAAGTTGGTGATGGCACCACTTCTGTGTGTGTTTTAGCTGCTGAACTATTACGTGAAGCTGAACATTTGGTCAATCAACACATCCACCCTCAGACCATCATTGAAGGTTATCGTCTTGCTTCTGCTGCTGCCTACAAGACTTTGGAGGCAAGTGCAGTTGATCACAGTTTGGACAAAGAGCTCTTCCGTCAAGACTTGATCAACATTGCCAAAACTACTCTCAGTTCAAAGGTGTTGTCTCAAGACAAGGAGTACTTTTCCAAATTAGCCGTTGATGCTGTTCTTCGTCTCAAGGGCTCTACCAACCTCGAAAATATTCAAATCATCAAGAAGCCCGGTGGAAAGCTGATGGATTCTTATTTGGATGAAGGTATAAAATGAGATTCAGTGCTGTGCGAGTGGTTGCTGATTCAGGGCGTGTTTTTTCAGGTTTCATTTTGGACAAAAAGATTGGTGTCAACTGCCCCAAACGTATTGAAAACGCAAATATCTTGATTGCCAACACATGTAACTATTGAACACGGATCAGAATTGACACTCGTCGCTCACACTCTATTTAGCTATGGATACCGACAAGATCAAGATTTTCGGTGCACGTGTTCGTGTTGATGCTACTGGTAAGCTTGCTGAACTCGAGCGTGCTGAACGCAACAAGATGAAGGAGAAGGTTGACAAGATCAAGGCTCACGGCATCAACTGCTTCGTGAACCGTCAATTAATTTACAACTGGCCTGAGCAATTATTAGCTGATTCTGGCATCGCCACCATTGAGCATGCTGATTTCGAGGGTGTTGAACGTTTAGCTCTTGTCACTGGCGGTGAAATCACCTCTACCTTTGACCACCCTGAACTCGTCAAGTTGGGTCACTGTGATTTGATTGAGGAAATCATCATTGGTGAAGACAAATTAATCAAGTTCTCTGGTGTCGCTGCTGGTGAAGCTTGTACTATCGTCCTCCGTGGTGCTACACAGCAATTATTAGACGAAGCTGAAAGATCCCTTCATGATGCTCTCTCTGTGCTCTCTCAAACTGTCCGTGAGCCCCGCACTGTTTTGGGCGGCGGTTGTTCTGAAGTGTTGATGTCCAAGGCTGTGGATGAAGTCGCTGCAAAGACTGCTGGTAAGCGTGCCATCGCTGCTGAATCTTTCTCTAAAGCCCTTCGTCAAATGCCTACTATTTTGGCTGATAATGCTGGCTTCGATTCCTCAGAATTGGTCTCTCAATTGAGAGCTGCTCACTACGAAGGTCAAAACACAGCTGGTTTGGATATGGTGAATGGTACAGTAGCTGATGTCAGAGAGTTGGGTATTACTGAATCATACAAGCTCAAGAAGCAAGTTCTTTTGTCTGCTTCTGAGGCTGCTGAGATGATTTTGAGAGTTGATAACATTATTAGATGTGCTCCTCGGTAAGTGTTGATTGTATTTAGCTGTTACGATGGCCAAAAAGCTAATCTTGCGTTATGTTTTGTAGTCAAAGACAAGGTTAAAGTGTTGGGGATATTTAGGAAAAAAAAGCGTTCTTATTGCAATAAAAAAAAAGTTGAATATATCTTGTACAATACACATCAGTCTGGCATCTGCAATGAATTGCTGTTTGTAGCTTATACCGCCTCTAATGAAGTGCCAACAAAAGAGTTTACTCTGGAGTTTAACATCATTGACACATGTTTTTAATTGCCACAAGGATAGTGGCTGTTACTACTGGTAAAAGCTCGCTATTCTCCAGATGATTGAATGGATGCCATGGCTTGTCTGAATCGCGACGTTGCTACTAACATTGGCCACACGACCGGCACAGTATGCTTTACATTCATGCGACGCTTAGTGTAAAGATAGACGTCAGTGGGTGCGATTCAACAGGCTGAACCCTTATGTAATACTACAAGTCATGCTTATATCATTGATAAGAGCTCATCGTTGGTGTGTGTGTGTGTGCGTTTGGTAAGCAAAAACCCTGACATTTGACGCCATTTCAAGAACAGATTCTGTGCTAATTTGGTGAAACCACTACCGTCAGCTGCACGTTTCTCCTAAATGATACATTTATACGGGTTTTGGTTCATCGATAAAGGTGCATTTGCTTCCGAGCTATCTATATCCATGTTGGTTTCTTATCATTACAAGTTAAAAAAGAAAAAAAAACACGACAGCTGGTGATTCTTTTATTTATTTTTTACAGAGAATGGGCTTGGTTCCTGAATCTGCAGATCGTGATAACTAGATTTGTTGCTTGAAACCATATTTTCATGATGTCATGAATGCTTTAAATCTCTAAGGCAACTGACATCTTGACTGACCAAAAGGGACTTGTAATAGAAAGATTATAGTGTTGGTTACTGAATAGAGTTTATAGATATTAGACTGATAGCTTTGCTCATGGTCAACTAGTGCATCATACGGTCCTTTAGTTGAAATCTTGTTCAAAGCAAATGTTGATATGCATGACTTTTGCGTATACATACTATGCCTTATATACGCTGGTGTCATCTACAATATACCTCTGACATTAGGAACGTTAATTTAAACATGTTTGGGTATAACTCGAAATTTTGCTAGTTAAAACCACCAGTGTGATCGGAAGCACTGCACATTCTTATTTGAAATGTTTGCAGTGTATGAAGGCCAAGGCAGTCTATCTATCCATATCAAAGGCATTCCAAGAAATGTGTAATCTTTATTGACTGTACGCTTAGATTTATATCGCAACTTTCCGGAGCTGCTACAAGACGATAAACAACGCAATTTGCTCTCTTTTATTGCTTACACTCATACAGAATGACTCAAACCTTAATACAATAAACAGCTAGCATGGCAGCGCCCCCGAGGTCCATGGTTCTTTTAAGCATTGTCGCCCATCTCCGATGGCAAAGCCAATGTGGTGCAAGGATAAACATTTATTGATATTTTATAAGCTATTTTATAGGCCCGGTTTGAAACGAACAGCAATGATAAGGTATGATGGCCCTGATGGACGATATGATAACTATGACAAGCGGGAGAGAGAAGATGAGGCTGCTCAATTCATGCCGACACTGGTAGATAGAATGACGTCGCAGCCTTTCATTGTTCGATCAAAGATAAAGCCCAAGGAGGATGGTGTAGTCTGATGATGATATGAGCACAGCAAGCCGAGCACAGTTCAACATGTATGTCGAATAGAATCGGCATCTAAACCTATGACGCACTGAGGAGTGGGTGCAATTTTAGTTGATTCAATGCTTCGTTTTGATGGGTCGAGATTTAGATTGTTATAACCTTGTTTTATTTGTTTCTGTAGGTTGTTATCAGCAGCGCATACATGTGCCGAGTCATATATTTGGCAGTTAGCTTCCCCAAAGGAGAAGCAGCAGAGATCAGACACATTTTGCCAGTGATCAGAATACCAAGAAATGTTACACACATCTGAAATTTATATGTATTTATATAAATTTGTAGCGATGGTTGAAATCAGGGATCACGATCATGGATTATTTCTTAACCAAATACGATGCTAGCACAAGCCTAATGCCATGTACATTGTGAATTTCTCACAGTGTTTGCACATGTCGAGATGTAGAGTTGATCTCAACATGAAGCTTATATACGAGCAAACGAAATCAATTGGATCCCAGGCAAATTATGGTTAATTGCCTCCCTTCAGGATATTGGACAATAAAACGCAACGAATGATATCTGCGGGGTAAACTATCTAATAAACACATACAATACCAATATTAGCCTCATGCGAAACTTGAACACAAAGCCACTTACTAAAAGGATAAATGAATGTTAGAATCAAGTAAAATGAGCCAAATATATCTATCATATATGTGATCCCATGATGCCTTTATTTGCATGTCATTTTTCTGTGTGTTCAGGCTCTTATCTTGCCACTAAAATACCTCATCCAAAAGGTGTTTGCAATTTTGATTTGGTTTGAATGACACAGCAAGAGAGGAGGGACATTGGAAGGAGACCCGGGCACACAGTTATCTTCGGAGTTGAGTGAAGGCGTATTAGAGCCTTGCGCAAAGTACGTAATTTAGTCTTATCTCTCCATATCCGACGGAAGAGTGTTGATGCGGCATCCAAATGCATTCTAAATTGAGCAAATGAAGGCCTTGATGATATGAAAATGTGTATCAGGTACCTTGTGACTTAAGACAAGCTAAACCAGTATATAAAGAAGCAGACATTTCGTCGTTTCCGCTGCAATTATCTGTTGTCTCTTTTTTTTTTCAATTCTATTCTTTCATACAATCATCATAGCATTTCTCATATATAAAAACAATGGATCTTATTAATAAAGGAGTTCAGCTTATTCGTCGATCGACACTCACAAAGAAGTATCAGCGCTCAGAGAGCCAGGGATCGAACAAAGCATCTGCATCCTCACCGCCATCACCCACAATGTCAAAGACACCCAGTATAACTAGCAGCATCACAAGCGATGAGGGTAGCTGTTATTCAGGCGGTTTCAACAACATTCACACACCAGGTAGAAATTCAGCGTCAAACTTACCTCACTTGCCAACATCCATCGCAATCACTCCAATGATCAGCTCACCACCTCAATCACCTGTAAATAACAAAAACAATTTTAAAGGTACTTTAATAAGTAATTTGACATATTTCCTTATTCAGCATCACTCATTGTGCCAATTAGATTCTATACCCATCATTCCAAGCAACAAAAACTACCAAGAGGAGTCCACTAATGTTCACCATATCCCATCAGCTGTAAAGCAAAGCGCTGTACCAGAATACTTGTCCACATCACCCACGCGTGCATCTCCATTATCTCCACTTCCTCAACCAGGAGATGCTGCAGCACCGGATGGCTATTTTAGTATCCAACCATCGACATCCTCTGATTCCACTTCAATGCCAGACAATAATTCACTGTCGCCTTTGGGCAAGACATCCACTACTGCCACTAGTGCCGACCGGAAGAACCCTTGTAGCGAGACAACCAACTCCGTCTCAAATGCTCCTCGCTCCCCAATGAAGTCTCACTTCTCTCCCAGACCTAAGCATGTTACTCGCATCAGCACGCACGCAGTGCCTCGAGCAAGAGCTCCCAACAACAACAAGCAACGTCGCCAAAAGCATCGTAAATTGAGATTGGATGACTTTGTTCTGAAGCGCACAGTTGGCACTGGATCCTTTGGTCGAGTTCATTTGGCTCAAAGTAAAGTCAATGGAAGGCATTATGCCATCAAAGCTCTTGATAAGTATGATGTTGTTCGTCTCAAGCAAGTCGAACACATCAACAACGAGCCTACCATTTTAAGAGAAATATCGCATCCTTTCCTGGTAACACTTTGGGATGCCTTCCAAGATGACAGCCATCTCTTCATGGTCATGGATTATGTCCCTGGTGGTGAGCTTTTCAGTATCTTGAGAAAACAAAAGGTATACATTTTGACTTGCAAATTCAGTGTCCAATCCCCTTTGTACTAACTCGAGATACTTTGTCTTTAGAAATTCTCTGAGCAGACAGCCAAATTTTACGCTGCTGAAGTCTTGTTGGCATTAGCTTACTTGCATGAAAATGGCATTGTCTATCGAGATCTCAAGCCTGAAAACATTCTTATCGATGCTCGCGGTCATGTCAAATTAACCGATTTTGGCTTTGCTAAACGTGTGGATGACATGACTTGGACCGTATGTGGTACTCCCGATTACTTGGCTCCAGAAATCATCCTTTCTAAAGGCTACACCAAGGCTGTCGATTGGTGGGGCTTGGGTGTGTTGATCTTTGAAATGGTTGTTGGGTAAGTTCTCCCTTTTCTAGTGTTTATAGCAGCCATATACTAACCAAATTTCAACTCTTCCGATAGTCGTGCCCCTTTTATCGATAAGAACCCAGTAAATCTCTATCAAAAGATTTTGGAATGCCGTGTCGACTGGCCCGAAGATATGAGTGCCGACCTCAAGGATCTGTTACAGAATCTACTCACTGCTGACATTGAAGGCCGCTTCACTAGCCAAGAGATTAAAGAACATGTCTGGTTTGCCGATTTGAGCTTTGATCAAGTCCTGAGGCGCAAGGTAAAGCCTCCATACATCCCCAAGGTCAAGGACGATGGCGATACCACTTGCTTTGCTAAATACAAGGAGCCCGTTCATCTTTATGGTAACATCAAGGGAGACCTCTTTAGATCAAAATTTCCTGCTTTTTAAATTATCATACCATACAATACTTTTTCTTTTGCACTCTCTTCCCCTGTACATAACAACTCTCCCTCTCATCAGCTCTACATTGAAAAAGGTCATTCATTACCTATAATATGTTTAAAGTAAATCTATAAAAATAAATTTTGATTACTCTTGGTTCTAAATTTGTATAGTTTTGAATTAGTTTGGTGTGGGCTCCTCTCAAGTATTACACAAACGTGATGCCATTGCTGTCTTGCCTACTTGCAAAGATCAGTTCGTATCAATTTGTAGCTTTAGGCTTGGCTATACATTGGCTGTGTATTGTTAAGTTTGGTAAGGGTATGCTTTTGGGCGTGCTTGATAGTGATGCTTTTATTACATCAAAATGATCTATCCTAAAGTGAGCCTCTTCTACCTTACACTAAACCTTTAGACCTCAGCTACTTACAAATAGAGGCGTGAGTAAAGTTCTGGCAATCGCTGGTATTTCAACGAGCTTCATTCTTTCGCTGATGTCGGGCGGCTCGACTAATGCAGACGCCTAGAGGCAAGACAGTTATCTAATCAATCAACAAAGAAAAGCAAATTCTACGGCCCTTTTTTGCTAGTGCATTTCCTAGTTTCTCCCAATCAAAGTACTCAATTCATAGGCTCTTAGTTTTCTATATGAAGAGCTTTCTCTTTGGCCGCGGTCTAAAAGGCTGGAAGGGATATCCAAGGCGCAACAATGCTTCATGTCCCTTAGTGAAGCACATTAGCTATGCAGAGCGAATTCTACCTGCACAGCTGCGGTTTTAAAAGAGCGCCAATAAACGTGTTGAAGCAGTGAAGAATGGGAGAATAGAAAAATAGCATATATGAGCGCTTCGAAACGCAACGAAGATACGTTCAAAGATTTATTGTGCTTTAAGGAGTTGTTTGATATTACATCTGCATGCTTTGTGCGAGTATTTGTAGTTTTATAGCGAATATGGGATGTCAAGAAACGTCTTCAGGAAAGTTATTTTTCAGACTCAAAGAAAACAACCAAGTCGTAATAATCAGCGTTTTAATTTATATGATTTAAGAGCTAGAAAACCAATATATTTGGGAAAAAAAGAGCGTAAGTTTTCCAACTAAATTGAAGCTTCTACAATGATTCAAAGATGCATTTTTGTGTCAAAAAACGTAAAATGGACCAAAAGAGTTTTGTGTGCGGCGAATGAAATTTACCAGAAAAACAGTTTTCCTCAGTACTTTGAGCAAGATCAAGACGCTGCCTTCTGATATATTGGCTTGTTCTCGGCTTGATAGTTTAGAAAGTACCAGTGCCTTATCCATTGGTGTCGTTGAATATAATGTCTCTTTTAATAAATTCAATCATATGAAGTAGACGACTTTTTAACATCCCATCGAGATGTTTGAATCTGCAATAGTGCTGGGCATTTGGTCTTTATAGAACCCGTTTTCAAGGGAAATATCGTACGAGCTTATCTCTTTCTATGGGAACTTCCACATGGGAGAAAAAAAAAGAAGGATGTCAGCCTTGAGCAAAGCTGTCGTTCCCCTCCCCACTAAATGAAACAAAACATGCTACTCGTACGACGAATTGCAACTATTATTTGTAGAACGGATTTTACTACTCAAAAAGACGCTCACCGGAAGGCATTTCGGATACCTAAAAACTTGTGGTGTCTATTCCACCGTCCCAGGGCTTAAACCCGATTTTTACATCTTAAAAAAAAGTTACGAGTTGTAAAGTAGTGTATCCAGCTTATTTTCAAGGATTGCCTAGGCCATAGCGTTTTTGATCCCGTAACTTATTATTCTTACGTTGCGCTATTACCATGGAAGATCGCAACTGTCCTAAAAAATCACTCTAACAGTCCTAATTGGGAACCAGAACATTAAGCCTTTGCCTTGCGTCCGCTTCATATACGCAATAGTGATTGTATTAAAGCACGTAGGAGGGATCCCTTGGGTGGTTTAATGTTCATAATGTCTTCGCCGCTTTCTTCGAGCGAGAATTCAGAGCCTCGACGATCAAGTCAACGGTAGCGATCGAGACAACAATAAAAGTACTCGACCATGCGAATATTTTACTCGACATTGCTACAGATGACTCCTTCAAAGAAGAAAATGAAGGTGGCGCCGTTGATAGTAAAGCCAATAACAATGGTACTACCAATGCAGTTGAAGCTAAAGTCATTAATGACCATGCCGAACAAGAAGCTATTTATCAGATGATGTTGCCTTACCTGGAACTGCAAATTACAGCGAAATTTGAATACATTTGAAGCATAATTTCTCACGCTAAAAGCTTTTTTAGAACTTCAGAATAGCACCAAACAATTACTTTTGAATTGCGCTCACTTACTGACACCTTCGCTCAACTTTTTGAGGACAAAAAAAACATCATCAAAAATCCATCAAAAAGCATGAGGTACCCCTCAT
>DF836364.1:57811-79313 GCA_000950595.1 Mucor ambiguus
TTATGTCTTTATGAATTGCCAATTATATGTATTCGTGTCCAGAGTAACCTCAAAAAAATTGATTCGACTATGCAATAACCACAACTCTAATCACTTTAAGGTAATTTTTTTTTAAGAGTTCACAAGCTTGCTATCAGGGCTAGTCGTAAATTGATTATACGGTGAAAATGCATGCCATTTATAGTACCTGTGTAGATCAGAGACGTCGTCCTGGTAGTGATTAATAGATCAAAAATGGCCCATCTTATTTTTCGCGTAGATGGCAGGCTTTTGGTAAGTATTTGTAAAGTGAACCGTGTTTTCAGTATTCGCTTGCACTGATTTTCGAGCAATTTACAAAACGATAGCCCGAGAAGGTAGCAGCACAGGCAATTCTTTATTCACGGCATAAAATGCATTGTCCACCGTGCGAATGCACTGTAAAAGCTGTAAAAAAAATTAACCAGCATTGTTACGAATCTTAATATTATGTAAAGTGCGGGTAAATCAATGAACTATTATAAAGCGTTACCTAAGCTATGGTAAACGTCAATGCCAACAAACACAGCAAAATCTCGTTTGCATAAGTTATGTACAGATCAAAATAGCCATCAAGAGCTTGAAAGATAAAATCACTGCGTAAGAATTGAAGGAAGGTAGGGGTCTGATTATCAAATAAATAATAACGAAATCGCATGTTGCCTATCATATTGGGCTCCAATATTTCTTGGAAATGCGGTTACACGGGTTCATTGAGTAATGTCTGTCTAGTAACTTTTACTACCGCGCTGTTGCTAGAAGGTGCAGAAGCAATAGGCAATATACATCATGTAATACAAGGGTCTAATTACTCGTTGAACCCTGAATGGGATTATTTGACGAAAGGAGAACGAGAAAGTCATGGAATATTGAAGGGAAAAAAAAAAGTATTAGGGAAACCTACCCCAAATACGTTTACGAGTGTCATCGTTGGAAGCAGAACCGGAGGTAGTGGGTCTAACCGGCAAACTCAAAAAAATGTCAACCGACTGGTTCACCGGCGACAAATTAACCCTTTTACTGTTTTTGTACAATGGCTTCTAGACATTGAGCTTTTTCTAATAGCATTCTGATTTATTCACTTATTTTTGCTTTGCAATGGATAGATGAAAGGTTTCAAAGGCGAAAGACTAGCTGGAACCATATTATGCTATATCACTTTCTTCAAAAAAAAGGGTTCAGTTTAAGGATCCCTTTCTTGTTTTTCCATTTGTACCAGTTTGAAAAAAAAAGCTGGAAACTACGGGTTAATGAGTTTGTATTTCCTGCTGTTTGTGTAGTAATAGTTATATGGGATAGGAGATTTGATTGATTTTTTTTGCGTGGAACAGTTATACACAATGCAGTGGTGTAAAATACATTAGATGCTGTGAAGTGTCAGGCTATTTCAGACCTTCGATTTCGAAAGTCGGGTGATGGCTCCTCCGTAAAAGTAGCATGAGAAATGCAACCAATGACATCAATGAATTTAACCCACAAAAAGAGAAACCTATGAAGGCCGACTTGAGACGAAATGCCCTTAAATGTAAATGGAGCAGCACAAGTCATGAGACATTGCTATGGCCCCACAATTTCGCATTGTCGGCCATTGTTTTTCATTTTATTTTGTAGATCGAGACTATAGCATTAAGGTTATTGGTACAAGAAACACTAGATCATACAACACGACATGTCTTCAGGAAACGAGAATGTGATGGATGCACAAGATGTTTATCTAAAGTAAGCGAGCGGGGAAGTAACTCGAGTAACTGGATTTAATACATGATGTTTACTATTCATTTGGGCAAAAACTGGGAAGATTTTTTTTTTCAGGGACTCTTTTTTATTATTATTTTCATAGTAGATGGAAAAACCAAATACACCTGGATCCTTGAAAACTTTACGTAATGTCACCTCATCACTTCTTTTCACATCTTATTAGACGTGTCATTCCTAACTGCCCTCCTGTAGCATTGCATTGCATTGTCTGCTAGACAGCTGAGAATACGTGAGCTTACGGAAAATCAAACATACCAAAAAAGAAAATGCCATGGCTTTACTGACCATGTTGAAATGTATAAGCAACAACAAATACATGAAAACTAGCCAATCAAATATGTAAAAATCCTCGGATCGGTCGATTCGCTTCCATCCGTCCATCATCTGATTTCCACTCCACACTCCCACATCGATATTGAGAATGTCTGGATGTTGTGCGTCCAGCATTGCTCACATCTGGTCTTTTAAGGAATTTAGATGCTGACAGCATAAAGAAATTCTATAGCTGATACTTCCATAGCAAAATAAAACGGGACGCGAATGGCCCTGGACGCCTTACATGCGGAAAAAAAAGGGTTCGATTCTTTCATAAGAAAACACGATTCTTTCCTTTCAACTTTTCGAAACCGACATCCCCCAAGGTTTTAAGAGAAAAAAAGACCACAATAACGTTTATACCTTAATTTGGGAATTTGGATGCACTCATTTTTATGTAATTGGTGAAAATGAATGGCAAAATTATTACAGCGGTAAAAAAAAAAATGTTTTCAATAACAACTTGTGGATTCGAGGTCCCTCGTCCCTTCAAATGCTTACATTTGATTCAAAGCACAATGGTGAATATCTAGCTTTTTCTGAACCAGAGCCTACATGTAGACTATGCCTCTAAAAGCCAAGTTTATATGAGAAAAAGTCATGGAAAATGATGCTTCCAAAGAACAATTTTCAATGTCAAAAGCGTAGCTACTAAAAAGACCCTGAATGCACTGAAAGGAAAAAACAATCATTACACAATCAGATGCAAAAAGTCCGCCTAAGCTGTATTTCTCGGAAAAAACTGGCTGAGTGTCAGATGTTTTTTACGGCAACAGGATCAAAAAACATTTAAATACTCGATGGTTTTCCCTCAAGATGACCTTTTACTCTTCACAACTTTAATCAAAATAATTTTTTAATTAATTCCAACATAAAATGGATTCAAGGACATCTTCCTTAAAACCCTTTGTAATCTTCTGTGCAATGATTGCATCGTTGGGTTCCTTCAATTCTGGTTTCAATACTTCTGCATTGAACATTCCCGGTAACTCTGTGAGATACTGTCCCAATGTCGAGCCCGGCGTAGTTACCTACTACCCCAACTCCCCTCTTCCTCAATGTATTCCTATGGGTGATTGGATTTGGTATGTATATCAATAGTCTAAAGTGATGGGATCAGATCATTAACATTAGTTTATCTGATTAGGGGTGTTACCAATGGTATGTTTGCTGTCGGCGGTCTCATTGGTGCCATGTCCAACGGTTATATGGCCAACAAATTTGGTCGTCGTGACTCCATGATCATCATGAACGTTAACTTCTTTATCGGTGCCATCTTGCTTTCTCTTGCTACCTCTTCTGCTCAATTCGCTATCGGTCGTATTTTCGTCGGTATTGGTTCTGGTTTCATGACATGTGTAATTGGTATCTACGTCTCTGAAATTTCTCCTCCCAAATTCCGTGGTGCTCTTACTTCTCTTCTCCAACTTTTCACCACTCTCGGTATTCTGATCATCGAATGTATCTCTCTCGGTTTGAGTTCTGCTATCGGATGGCGTATCGTTGTTGTCATCACCATTGTCCCTACCATTGGTCAAATGCTTATTCTTCCTTTCTGTGCCAGATCTCCTCGTTGGTTGGTTGGTCAAAACAGAATTGATGAAGCTCGTGTTGAATTCATCAAACTTCGTAACGGTGATGTTGAAGCTGAATTCACTGATATGCTTCTCGGTCTTACCAAGGGTGCTGAAGAGAACAAGCCTGCTCCTGAAGCTGATAAGGACTCTGCCAACGGTTTCGATAACACTCCCATCAAGGCTGAAGGTGATAACGCCGTTTTCGAATCCGAAGCCCAACTCAATATCCTCCAAATTATGTCTATTGGTGTCTTGGCTAAATTATGTATGAAGATTTTCGTCGTGCATGCTCTCTCTCAATTGACCGGTATCAATGCCATCATGTACTATTCCACCAACATCTTCGAGCTCTCTTTCGGTGACAATGCCAAGTACGTTACTGTCGGTGTTGCTGCTTTGAACGTTGTTATTACCTGTGTTGGCCTTGGTCTCGTTGATCGTCTTGGCCGTAAGACTCTCTTGTTGATCTCCACTGCCGGTATGTGTATCTGGTGTGTTGTCATGACCATCTCTATGAGATTCAACGTCAGTGCCCTTCAAGTCGTCTGTGTTATGCTCTACGTTGCCTTCTTTGCTATCGGTTTCGGTATGGTTCCTTTCGTTATCACTGGTGAATCTTTCCCTACCTATGCTGTCGGCGCTGCTTCATCTGCTTGTTTGGCTATCAACTGGCTCTGTAACTTTGTCATCGGTCTTATTTTCCCTACCTTGTTGGCTGCTTGTGGTCCATACGTCTTCCTAATCTTTGCTGGCCTTGCTTTGGTTGCATTCATCTTTGTCTTTATCTTCATTCCCGAAACCAAGCAAAAGTCTCTTGATGAAATTGGTCGTCAACTCAAATGGTATGGTATCAACATTGCCGAAGAGCTCGAAAAGAAGGGCAAGAAGGCACCCAAGGGTATTGAGGCTCCTGGTGTCAATGCTTAGATTACCTCACTTTAATAATTCTCACTCGCTTTTGTATTTCTATATCTCACATTTATTAATTCCATCTTTTTTCCTCTATAAACTATATTTTCCGTGTACAATAAAAATCTGTAATACATTTAAAATTATTTGTTTGTGTTGATCTATACAAAATCGAGAACTATGGAGTCCCATCATCTCTTACAACCAACATACCCCCGGTTCATACAGTATGCTACACAAGATCGCTCCACTATTAATAGCAGTAATCGATAAGACCGCTGAGAAGCATCCAATGTTGTTCATTAAAGAGGATAATTATTGAAATCATGTTATATGGTCAGTTTGTTACGCCAAGAAGATGATATACATTTGCCAAGACATCTGTAACGTATTAGTCGAGTTAATATTCCAAATTCCAATCAAGCAGTACGACAAAAAGCTGCGGTCATTCTCTTCTTTCTTCTTTCTCTCTGTTTTCATCACCTTGTTTCAGTATGACACTAGATCTCTCAGAATACAGTTTATCGAGGTCCTCTCCAAGATTGATAACAACACCGCCATCACCGAAATCGGAAGAGCCTTTGCTTGTAGTACATCACACAACATCACCAATTGCATTGACTGGTAGCAGTAGCAGAGTCGCTTATTTAAAAAATGGCAAAAAAAAGAGACATCTGGATGACCCGCAAGCACGAGATGTGGACAAAGTCAAGATGCACAAAACAAACAGTAATGGCAGCCTCAACCTCGATTTGCTAAATTTGTATCTTGCAAGTGGAAAGCCAAATGACGTCAAAGACAATCAGTATGGACTCAATTTACTCTGCTGGGCATGTCAATGTAGATCATTGGATGCAGTCAAAATGATATTACAACAAGGCAATGTGGACATCAACCAGAACAACAATGGCCTACATCAATTGACTGCACTACACATTGCCGCTGCTGCCAACTTTATCAGCGGCATTGATTACTTGATTCAGCAACCAAACTTGGATCTCAATCAACAAGACAAAACAGGACTAACAGCACTACATCATGCAGCTCGCTCAAATCATTACGATTCAGCAAAAGCCTTACTAGAAGCTGGGGCCCGGCTAGATGTAGCCGACAATAATGGAAAGCTCGCTCTACATTACGCTATTCGCCAGCGAAATCCTTCACCAAACACCATTCAACTCTTATTGGAAAAGCGTGAAAGAAACAACCCTTCTTGGATCAACTTGGTTTGGTCAGCAAGTCGTGGCCATTATAGCGCGATAGAGGAATCTATTGCCATAATACGAAACATCCAAATCTTGCATCAACTTGTTAGAGCTGGTGCTTTTATACCCTTGGAGCAAGGCGGTTGGTGGGAAGACGTGTATCGTGACAAAAGAAATGAACTCATGGAACTGTGTGTCCATTGGAACAGGTTTGATTGTTTGCAATACCTCGTTGAAGAGGTCGGCATTGCTCAAAAAGCGGATTACGCCTATTGTCAGCGAGCGCTACATAGTGCAGTGCAACAACGTAAATTGGATTTAGTCGTCTATTTGTGCAAAGCTGCTCGAGTACGTCCCTGCGATTTAAATGGCTACAACACATCTCTCCTATATGCTGCAAACCATGGGTTCATGGAAATGATACCGTATTTGCTGACAGCGGATACTTCTTCAGATTGCATACAGCAAGCGCTTTTGTTTGCCAAAATGATTGGCAAAAATAAGCATTTAAGCGCTATCCTCCAACACTTTAAATCTACTGATACCTTGCATTCCCTTGAAAAAGCTGCTGCTGGCTCAGAGATCAGCATTGATGTGGTCAATAATGCTTTTAGTAACATATTTAAACAAATAAAAGAGAATAACGATTAGTGAGTCGAAATCTCTTGTGAATGTTTGCTCTTTTAAGATGCTCTGCGTCTGTATAAACAGAACACATTCGTTTATGGGCTTGATACTCATATTGCCTCTTGCTACTCGAAACTAAACAAAACACAGCGAGATTTGGGTACATTTGATCCGTAATTTCTCGTGTTAAGGGCCGTTTTAGACCGCCAAAATAGCACCAAACAATTGCTCTCGTCTAGCACTTGCTTCCTGACACACTTGCTTAGTTTTCTTGAAACCTAAAAAACATGGCCAAAAATCCATCAAAAAGCATGAGGTACCCCTCGTCCTTTTCGTCGAAAATCAAACGATCGCGTTTTTGACCTCCAAAATAAAGACTTCTACTAAGGAATATATTGAATCAGAATGATTCGCTCAATCCAAAGCAACCTCTGAAATAACTTTTGCGAGACCTTCATATGCAAATGCTTAACATTTTGGCCCGAGACCTCATTTCATGTTTTCCAACATTGCTCCATAGAATATTTTATGAAGTCTATTATAATCAACACTACCGGATGCGCCTCGAAAAGTACTCTTGGAGTGCCTTAGGAGGTATGGCTTGGTCATCGCAGCTTATATAGTCGAACCAGACGAAAAAGGTCAACTTGTGTCCAGGAAGTTCGAAAATGAGCAAATCAGAACAAAATGGCGAGCTGAGACTGAATCCAATTTTGGCTGGCTGAACCCGCTAAATGCCTATTGTGGAGGCTATTGATGCTTTTGATGAGGATAATGAAAGAGACTACAGTAGTTTAGCAAGTTTGTTTTTGTTCTATACTTTTATTTATGTAAAACATAACTCGTTGGTTGATTGTTAAAATGCAAAATGCAGTGAGAGCTGCATGGTTGTTACTGTATCCCAGATTATGATTGCAATACACCTGGTACTTCCATGTGAGTACTTGTAGATCTAAAAACTACAATTTAAAAGCCATCGATGACGATGCTTCTTCATGGGTGAGCATCAATTATGCCTATCAGAAATCAATCTAAATATTAAATCAGTGGCCTAGTACGACCTAATTCTCCTTCTCTTGGGCTTTCATAACCGTGTGTATGAAATTTGACGCAAGCCAAGGATTGCTACAATTAAAGATGCCAATCACGATGTAAGGCTTGGCAGCACCATTTTCCGTTTAAGCACGTTTAGTTGCATCGATTGGAAATGACTGTAATCTGATTCTTGTTTCATGTTCAATCAAAAAGTAAATCATCAAAACTCGTTCCTGAGAATTGACATGAGAAGCTAAGCCAGAGAGCAGTGACTCGTAGTGTCAATAAAGAAAGTGGTGGTGGATTAGCCGGGCCATTTGCACCTTTTATTTCCCCTCTACAATACTGCATTACTACAAGACATGTTCAAGAACAAGATCTTTGTAACAAGTCAACCCAATGCAAGCACTTTGCAGTTTGTTAAAGGTAACTAGCTACAAGAAGAAGCGTTTTCGATTTAAACTTACTCATCCGCTTGCTTAGATATATTCGCAGCATCAAACAATAGAGAGTTTCCTCAGAAGCTTGTAGATACCCGATTGAAAGACACCAACGGCGACCTGGTAGGCGTCTGCATACCTTACGAGATTGACACCAAATATTATACAGCAAAAGTGGATTTTTGGCTGGATGAGATCGACAAAGTGACCGAAAAGGAGACAATCAAAGCTTACTGTGAAAAGGATACCGAGATTAGTAAAGTCATTGACGCCTTTGTATTCATATTCGACAAGAACGAGGTATGTCATTACATACGTAAGCCACCTGCCATGGCATATTCACCAAATCCCTAGCCATCTTCATTCAACACTGTGAAAGAATGGCTGTCTTTCCTTGATCAAACAGAGCCAGGGATCCGTCTGTGTATCGGCACTTCATCAGAGCAGCCGTTTGACATGCAAGTAGATGCAGAGATCAATGACTGGTGTCTTTTAAATAGCTTTGATTATGTCGATATGGACGAGAAATCAGATATCCCGATGGACAAAGTGGGCATCGACCTTGCCTTGGAAATTATACAGACCAACTTCTGGGACGGCATGGTGAAGAAGAATGTAAGCGGTGTTGCTGAGGATGAGGCTCTGCTAAGCGATCTACAAGAACTGAAGCTAGCCCATGACCGAGATATTTTAAGACTGGGCGATGGGGATGATGACGAGGAGGAGATTGGGGAGATGCCCACACAGCATGAGATTGACAAGATGAGAGATGAATTATTCGGAGATATCGATGGAGAAGATGGATTAGATAAGGCATTTGAAGCGATACAAGCAATGCGAGGTAATTTCACTGATGGAATGTCATGAAGCTGATGTATTGATAGTTTGAATGGAACAGAACATGGCAAAAACCTCTCTGATGAGGAACGACGTAAAATGGCAGCACAAGTCGCTCTTTCATTTGCTGCCCAACTTGGATTGTAAAAGCTATATATAAATAAATTGACACATTCATCATTGAATCTCCCTTCAAAACCTCACAACATGTATATAAAATAGCATTTAAAGGGAAATACTACTCCTTCCTTCCTCGCTCCTTTCCTTTGAAATGTTGTGTAGATTGAGCCTAGTCCTTGTCCTTGGCATCATGGCAGTTGCATGCGGCGACTCCGCCCAGGTAGATAAAAGAGGTAAGTAATGAGAAGCGTGTGTGTTACGTCAGATTTTGATCAATTTCTGCCATTTCATGGAGCAAAGATCCTGCTCAATTATGTATGTTGCTTTAGAGTACCTATTGATGCTGGCACAATGTCTAATCATCCAAGTTTATAGCTTTGGAACTAGCAAACTTAAAGATACTGCAACAGATGACAGCATCGCAATCTCTCACTGCGACTGTTGCTGCCTCCATCACCCAAAACGCACAGACCGCAGGCCAGAATACAGTGCCGGCAACTAATACGGCCTCTGTCTCTGCCTCTGCAACATCAGCATCAGCGTCCGCAAGCACAGAGACGTCGAATGATTCTGATAGTGGATATCCAGACGACGGTAAAGCATGGTCAGACCTTCCCACCTCCAGCAGCTTTGGCAACAGTATCTACGCTGGTGCTGCCACTTTTGCCACGCCCACAAGAAGCGGCAGTGTCTCACCACTGTATCCTATTCAATCAGCTGCCAATGTCACATTTAAATGGGGCTATACAGCACTTCGTGTTAGACCGGTCAATCTTACATTGAATGCTGTTGGACCCAACTCAGTTACCGTGGATATTGCAGCCTTGAATGGGTCAGCTACAGAAGCTGTCTGGAATCTAGGATCCGTGCCCATAGATACGCCCTTGATGAATGGTTACTACAAGATTCAGTTGTATGATCAACGTGGTGTTTCAGTAGCCTATTCGCCTGGCTGGATGGTGCCATGTACCACGTTGTCTATCGCGCTGTATTCACCTGATTTGTATGATCCAATCACGACAGTTTGTAAGTGTTTACATAATGTAATTATCGACATGATACCCACACCTTGATGTAGCTGGTTATTGCCCTACTTGCTTTTATAGCGCTGGTATTTCATTCAGGGAAGCATTTGGGCCTATAGCGGTCGCAATTGGTATTGCTGCTTTGACATCTACGCTTGTCTTGATCAACCTACTGGGCTAAAGGACGCTCATTTTATACCATTCATACACAGAGCTGGCCAAATCAGAAATTCTTGGCATGATTAAACAAACAACGTATCTACATTTCTCAATAAAAGCACCTTTTTTTTATATTGATCGCTATAAAATGATTAGATTCTTGTTCTCTTTCTCTTGTATAATCGCCATTTGTTCAGGAAAGATCATTTACAAACAGGGTAAGCACAATTCTGTTCGAATAGGCATAGTGGCATTCAATTTTTCTCAAAACAGAGCATAATAATGGAGGTCTGGCGCATTATAACAACAGTAAATTATCAGATATCAGCAGCACTGGGATGCATCGTCCGATGATGATCATGAGCAAACACAAGAAGTACCCAAAAAGGCCAGTCGATCTACTGTCGTCAACAGCAACCACTGCAGCAGCCCTGAAAAACATATCTGCGTTGCCTACCACGGGTATCTTTGATCACACCAACCGGCCCGGTACGATCGAATGGAAAGAGCCTAAATTAACCTATCAACCCTTAAAAACAGACGATGATGGTGGTGCCGGCAAAGAGGTGGTATTAGGACCAGTGTATCGACTACCCGTGGATAGCGATGATGCTGCAGGGACCCAGATAGACTTGAAATGGACATATGCCAATCTCAAAGTACGACCTGAAAGGATTACTATCGAAGCTGTTGGACCCAATAAGGCGACGTGGACCGTTTCTGTCATGGAAGGCACAATGACATCGGCTACATGGGATCTAAGAGCAACACCGAGCTACAGTCCTCTTATTGAAGGATATTACACATTGCAGGTGCATGATCAAAGGGGACACGATAGTTTGCCTAAACCAGGATGGTTGTTGCCAGATAGTAAGATGAAGATTGCGTTGTACAAGACGACTGAAGGGAACAATCATGTTGGCGAAAAGATAGCACGTAAGCGCACTGACTGAATGCGTTTGTAGATTTAAACTGATCGCGTTCTTCATGCAGCGTTTGAGTGTGCTACCTGCTTCAGCTATGTGATGAAGGATCTTGATGTGAAAGTGCAGGCATCAGCAAATAGGAATTACGCAAATTGTACGTTGATGTTGCTAATCTTACTTTCTGTGGACGCTTTTGTAATGTTCGGTTGGATAGCTTAAATTCACGTGCATAAATGCTGCTGTGAGTGGTTGTGGTCATGGTAGCACTAGAGAATAAACATGATGATTTTACAATAGTAAAGCGATATTTTGACATTTTTCGTTGCTAGTAAGTTGGCTGATAATGGTAGGCAGCCACTTCAGTATTGTTTGTTCCCACGCCAACATGAACATCCAGGCACATCATTTATACCACAAAGCAGATGAATTCTCACCCGCACCACAAATTCTGGGCCAATATGATAGTTTCATTATCATCATCACAATGATAGAATTCAAGTTCCCCATATTTAAGCATCATTTCAAGTCTGTGTAATTCTTTTCTCTTTTCTTCTTCCTCATTGCATAATATTATATATAATATCCCATGGAATTGAACCTTTGTTTGTATTGTGAAAAGAGACTTGTGGACGATGTAAGTTGTGTGTTTATCTGCTTAGGTGATTCATGCTAACTCCAATCATGATAGAACATTGCGTTTTGCTCCATGTCTTGCCAATCAAATGAAGCTTCCAAATCCTCCTCCTTCGCCCTAATCCAGCCCATATCAATCAACAACAGCAGAAGCAGCAGCAACCATACGCTGCTACAAAAGTCATATTCCATGTCTTATCATCGAAGCCCTTCTCTATCTTATTCTACTTCGGCAATCACCTCTAGCAGACGGAAGAGGAAGGAGTCTTCGCCTGCATCGTTATCATCGTCTCTATCGCATCAAAATCATGCTCGGACATCGCCGCCGTTCTTTCTAATGCAATCCATTTCCACCTCATCCTCATTCTCATCATCTTTGTCAGATATATCCTCTGTCTTTTCCTCAGCATCGTGTTCATGCGAAGATAAAGCAAGTATTTGTGCTCCCTATCACATCACAGGTACCACTCAAAATATCGCATCTTGAATCTTCTTTTGATTTCCTGTTCAGCAGCACAGTTCTCCCACACACCACACACGTAATATACATATACTCGCTCCAGTCTTTCTTTCATATCATTATGCTTATTCACTCTATTTATGCTTCTTTCTGCTTTTTTCCCTTTTGGTTTAAAAAAAATATATGCTTGTATACATTCGAATAGATTTATCGTCGCTTCCCTCCATTCAATATAATAATAATAATAATAAAAATTACTTACCATTTTTCGTAACATGTACAGTTATCTATCTATCCTTTTGATACTAAAGTGCATAAGCTTGTGCAGGAATAAATAAGATGTATCAGATGAACGTATCACTTGACATACACACACACACACACACACACACACACAATTCCGAGCCATCGTTTGTTGGGTTGCATTTCTGATTTTCAGGTACAAGTCAAGAACGTTTAACCGCACAAATGAAGAATCTGTACAACAGCAAGGTACGTAATGGTTCTTTTCTCTGAAGGCTGGAAACAAACGTGAGGTATATATGATGAAAATACTTCAAGAAGCATTATAAAAGCTTAATCAGAGCGCTGGTCTCTTTGATGCGTGATTTTGCATTTCTCGTCCCTATAGATCAGCCAGAAAGACACATGTCGTGTCTAAACCCACAGGCAAATATTTGTGAAACGTGGGTATTACTGAATTTTCAATAGCGAAAGGAACGAGTATCAATTGGTAGGAAGCGTAGTGTATCATTGATCCGTAATATGAAGTTTATTGAATATGGAATAGATGCCTCTGCCAAGCGTATGAGAGGCTGCAAACTGAAATGAACGGCTATCAAACAGCACGCATAATAAAGTTACCTAGTTCATGATGCTGTGCTCCAAAAAGAAAAAGCCACGCATAAACAATTTTTCGTTCAGAGGTTCCTTCTTCATCATATCTCGATACACACTCTTTTGTAAATGAGTTCATCAGCTCAGAATCAAGCTCAAGAGCCATCTACCTCGAAAGATGCACCAATTTTAAATACAACAAGCGCTACAGCAGTTGCTCCAAAGTCTGGAGCCATCTCAACTTCTCCAGGTATTTATCATATGAGCATCCTCATGTTTGCCCCCCTTTATTCTTATCAAAGTATACAGTGTCTATAGATACCCAAGCAGCAGCAGCATCAAGCAACAATACGAATAACAATAATACGACTAGCTCAACAGGCAACGCAGCGCATATAAACACGGGAACGACAACGCCTGCAATGGCAGCTGTTGTCGCCGCTGCTACAGCTGCTGCTGCTGCTTCCACAGACGCCAAAAACCAAGAGACTGATGAGGATGCTATTAGGAATCAGAAGTTGGTAGAAGAGTTTCAGTACCTTTTAGAAAAGAGTCAGAGCTTATTTAGTGGATTGAGGTATCTAGAAACGCTGTAGCTCTTATATTTGAAGCATGAAATAAACGCTTTAATAGAGATCTACCACCCACTGGAAGTCATCGTCAATGGAGACCTGTAAGTCTTGCAATACACTGCACATTATAAAACAGCTCGTCTAACACAGTTCCGACTACCAGTATTTTGAAAAGACATTTGAGGTGTATACAAAGGTATCCATAGCAACGAGTCTCATTGCGCCACTACGTGGATTTTAACTGTAAATGACAGCTTTGGAAGTTTCAACAAACCCACAGATCCATCCTAGAGAACAAGAGCAATTACGGGCTGAAGCGATGGGAAGTAGGAGAAATTGCGAGTAAGATTGGACAACTGTATTATCATTACTAGTAAGTCTAAATGAAAATATGAGGAATGAATGTGATCTATTGTTTACATGCTCTTACAATACACGCAGTTTGAGGACTAGCGAAACAAATTATCTTCACGAAGCCTATGTCTTTTACGAGGCCATTCATGAAAGACAGTATTTTAAAGATATTCTCGAGGTGAAGAAGTAAGTCTGACATGTGTAGAGAGAGACAGAGCGAGTTGAGAAAGTCAGTAGTAGCTAACACACGCTAGTTCTGCACTCATGATCAAAAAGATGCGGTATTATGCTCGCTTCATCATTGTTTGCTTACTGCTAAACAAGGATGAAAATGTACGTCAGCTTATCACTGAATTGGAAGGCTTAATTGAAGAATACACCAAGAGTTTCAAACCACCAGATGCCAAAGAGTGGCAGATGGTATTGGAGGAAATTAGCACGTTCACAGAGGCAGAAAAGAAGCTCGTCCCCATCAATCTCGATCGCACGCCAGACAAGATTGAACATCGGCTCGCATCCAACATTGCTCAAAGACACATTGTCGGCTTGCCCAAGCTCAAGTTGCAAGAGGCTATTCTTGTAGGCAACTACCAGAAACAGATCAAATTTTCAGAACTGACTTTGGACATGTATCGTATGCTTCAATCGCTGGAAAGAGAGCCCTTTGTATTGCATCCCTCAGTCGCTGCTGCCACAAAGAACAAGTCTACCGAGACATCTGACAAGACCAAGGAAGCTTCCAATGACGATCAAGGCAACACAGCAGCAGCAGGCACAACTACTGCAGCCACCACTGCAGCCACATCTTCAGCAGCCGGTAACACCAGCAGACCTGCAGGAGCCTCAGCGAATACGCATTCAGCATCTCATATTCAAACCACATCAGAAAAGATGCTTAAACGGTCGAATCCTCACAAATATCTACTATACCGTCCTTCCTTGAGTCAGCTGTTGGTGTATATCTCCACTGCATTCAAAGATACTAGCGATAATTCAGCTTTGCTGTTGTATCTGTCTGCAGACGGTTGTGCATATCCCGATCAAACTGTGCCTGGATATGGAGGTGGTGTGATGACAAGTCAAAGAAACAAGCTGACAATGGGGATAACAACAGACAGGGCTTCTGGTGCAGTTGCAGCAAGCAGTTCAAATACTGCTGCTCCTTCCAGTAATAGCAATGCTGCTGCCGCTGCTGCTGCCTCTTCCTCCTCGAATACAGCCAATGCTGGACCTGCGGGCACTGGGGTCTCTGGAGCTAACACGTCCTCTTCTACGACTGTCGGTAGTGGGGGTGCTGGTGCCAATAGCAGCGGCACGATACCAGCCACAGCATCTGCTGTAGGATCCATGACAGCATCCGCAAGCAATGTTGCATCTGCCAATGCTGCTTCCAACACTGGCAATACAAACAACAGGGAAATATCCGCCAATACACAGCATCTTGCCGACTCACACCACCATCACATTAGCCCTCCTTCCGTGCACTGCTTGCATCCAGCAGATCTCGTACCGTTCACTCGAAAACCATTGTTTCTCATTGTAGATAGCGACCACAGCACCGAATTTAAGCACATGCCCAACGTCTTTGACCAGCCTGTCATGTGCCTCATGTCCCCCGTCGAATATCCTTCCTCTGTGCAAGACAAGAGTGAGATTGGCAGCTTGTTCACCCTGTTTCTCCATACCCCTTTGCTGGGCTTCTGCTCTGTCTCAGATATCGGTAATTTAGACCAACAGAAATGGGACGAGTGTGTGCGAAAGATAGGCGCTATGGAGAAGGCCATAGGAGATGTATTACTGACAGACAGTAATGTGGATCACCATGTTAAGCGATTCATGATGGACGACTTTTTGTACTATTTCATTGTGCGGTTTGTGTTGTGTGGTGTCTTTTTGAGGTATCACTCCTCCTTCAAGGACGACAAGGTGAGCTTGAGTGTGTGTCAGATAGGATTGTAGTGCTCACTGTGTTATTAGTCCTTCCCATCCTCCTGGCCATCGTTGCCAGAAAGTATCTATGTATCCACAGAGATAGTTACCATGCTGGGTGATTTGACTGCGATTGCTGATGTTGGCACTTACTTTAGTTTGCCTGCTTATGCTACAACGTCAGCTGCCAATTCTGTCATCAACATTGCATCCTCTTCCACTTCTGTCGTCGCAGCTGCCAATGGTAGCATTGGAGGAGCAACAGCAGCGAATAGCGCCTCTACAGCGAGCACGGCTACCACAATAGCTGCTACTTTACCTGCAGTCAATAACAACAGCACCAATACAAATAGCAATATAGCTTCTTCTCCTCCTCCCCCTTCTTCTTCACAAACATCCACTTTGGCTACCACCACAGCCATCATGGAGATGAAATAAATAAAGCTTTGCTGTGTATTTGTGATTGTACAGACATTTTTACGCCTTCCAGATGCTCTATTGCTCTCTCAGCCAATTAAACTCATTGGTATCATGTACATTTTGCATTTTCATCTCATGCCATACAGATATAGCAGGCTCCAAAATAAACGCAACACTTTTATACCAGCAACTAGGAGAGTTTGATGTCAGGGTAATTAGTGTTTGTTTACATACCGATTAGAGGACTATGCATCAATGTGTGTTTTATTACATACTTGTATACTGAAGCACAAATATATAAGACAGGCAGTTCCATTTGACGCCTTCTTTTCTACTTCTTTACACATCGTGCTAGATAAAATCAATAATGAGGCTTCTTATTCTTACACTGACAGGGCTATCAGTTCAAGGTATATTCGCATGGGACAGTCGAGGTGGTAGCAATAAGTGGTGGAAGCAAGATGTTGCGCCATTCGAACACAAGCATCACAAGCACTATCGTCATCACCATCATCCCACGCAGCTATGCGAGCCTATTGCTACGAATGCATTGACAGCCTCAACGCCAACTACAACCTCAAAAAAACCGCAAGTATCGACTCCTGCGGTGCCTATCTCAATCGTGGGAGAAGATCCTCTGCCCAACATCACAGGAGGCCTTACTAGTACGGGCGCAAATTGCAGCACAAGTTTGACAACACGGGCTGTAAGTGAACTGCGAGCCAAAAGAGGACAGTAGCTAACACACCTTTTTTTTTCTTTGCTAGTATGGCAGATTCAATGCCATCTTTTTTGGCAATTTTATCACCACAGAGGCCCATGAGATTATTGGACCACTGGCAGTAGGAGGCGACTTCTCTGGCCATTCCTATACCATCAATACACGGCATGGATCCGATTGTACCGACTTGAGCAACAGTTTTGAAGGATACGCTTTAGTTGTAGGCAAAAACGACGTTGAATACACATACAGCGATGTCCATGTGCACGGCGCTGTGTTCTTGCCGGATGATGCTAATAAAGACAATATAAGCCAGCTAGACGGAGCATGTCCTGTGTACAATGACCAAGGCAATGGGCTCATGGATTTTGAACTGGTTCAGACGAACGCGATTCTCGCCTCGCAGCAATTCTCTCTTATGGAGCCTACTCTTCACCTATCCTCTGACGGTACGCTGACAAGAATAGGAACCAGCTCCACTGGCTTTGATGTCATCACGTTTGGCACCTGCAAGACGTGCTCTTATGACGATAGCTTCTCGTCTCCAGACGCTATCTATTATGGCATTGGAAACTGGAACGGCCCTATGGGTATGTCTTGGCCAGAGAAACTGATAATCAATGTAAAGTTCTATATGCTACGCCCCCCTCTGACATGACTCTTGACTTTTGCACATAGCTTCCAATTGTCAAAGATACAACAATCACCATCCAAGGAAACCAGCCAAGCCTAGGAATGAGTGTGTGTAGCACGCTCTTGAACTTGTACCCATCCGATGAAGCAGGTATTCACATTTCAGGTCGTTCCAAGTAGACAGAACAACAGGTGGGCGAATAGGAGGATTCTTTCTCATGCCTGAAGGTAATTTTTGAAGCTGCTGACTGTGTCATGAGCGCAAGGTATTCAACGCGTGGTCAATAGGTGATATCATTGACGAAAACCATGGTGCATTTGCTGGTCAGGTTATTGCAAACAACTATCACTGGCAGGGTAGTGGCATTGAAATACAAGATTACCAAGCGGCTGGTGGAAGCTGTCTCACCACAGACATTTGTATCCCTGTGTATGTGGATTCTGTTGTCATTGACGATCCGAATATCGACCCAGAGAGTAGTAGCAGTAGTATCGAGGAGAGCAGCAGCGAAGAGAGCAGCAGTGAGGAGAGCAGCAGTGAGGAGAGCAGCAGTGAAGAGAGTGTTCTTAGCACTAAAAGTGCGAGCAGCCAAAGTAAATCTGAAGACGTTTCTAGCAGCACTGAGAGTAATGGAAATATCAGTAGTGGAAGCAGCTCAAGTAGCAGTAATGAAGGAATCGCAGGAATCAGTACCGAAAAAAATTCAGACAATGTTGAAAGTAGCTCAACCGACTCAAACAACACTATCAGCACATTGAGTGAAAACATCTCTGAAAGCAGTGAAATACCATCAAATTCTGACTCCAGTAGTTCTGATAATTCTGAAAACAGCGACGTTTCAACTATTAGTAATCCATCAAGCACCATCTCATCGAGTACCATTTCACCAAGTACCATCTCATCAACTGATCAGAATGAAAGCAAAGTTCCACCACTTGCTTCCATCCTAACAGAAACAAGTAAAGCTATATATATGCTACTTGCTGTAAAGAAATCTAACATTGACTTGTAGTTCCTGAGTGCCATACGCATCATCACTACGTTACAACAACACAGTACCAATGCGGCCAAGGATTTATTCGTAACGAAGAGATTCTTGCCTGTGAACACGACAGTCATCATCACCATCGAAAGGACTATTATACTGGCGACGATGACGATAATTTCGAAAATGATGTAGAATTCGGGCTCTACGATTACAATAGGTTTGACGAAGAATGTGAAATCGACCATGGTGCAGTCAACTATGACGGTGATAAGTACGACTACAAGTATCATAAATACCAAGGCAAAGGCAGAAAGTATCATAATGATTACGACAAGGAGGAAGAAGAAGATGTCGAAGGCAACGACGACGATGAAGACGAAGGTAAAGACGGCGATGAAAACGATGATGAAAACGATGATGAAAACGATGATGAAAGCGATGATGAAGATGAAAACGATGATGAAGATGAAGATGAAGATGAGGATGAAGATGAATACAGTAACAAAAAGTAGATTACTATATAAAGTACTTTTTACATTAAGCTCTAGACAGTGAGCGCAGATACGAATATGATGCTGTGATATCAGCTTCCAATAAGATTCTGCATTGGAAAATCATGACGAATATATCACCTCCCTATTCAGGCACTTGTTACGAGCGATCAATTACATTGCTGAACCCTGTATGCTATTAAATGTTTGATTAGATGCTATGCAGAACTCATTGAAATACATGCTTTATTGTCATTACGGCATATAGTGGATACAACTTTTAGTAAATCCTATTATACTATCCTCCTGGGATGATTGAGTTAATTTGTTGGTGGACAGATATAGTCTCAATTTAGATCTAGACATATATGATATTATGTTTCTGAACATCATGATTTTAGAGAAAGAAATGAACAGCCATTCCAAATTAAATGTCATTTTTTTCCGTAAGAATGAATTGAAATGTAAAACTACGGGTACTGCATTACAGCGATGACATTAGTCTAATATTGCGATTGTCTACTGAATGCATTTTAAATGAATTTTAAATGAATTTGCGTAATATGGAGTATTTGCTCTTCGATCAAATGCTAACCATTATTAGGCATATTTCTGATTTCCCTAGGAAATTGCCAAGTCTTTAGACTTGCTTAATGGCGATCATTTATCAGCGTATCGATTAGAAACATTAGTGTGTGCCTTAACTAAGCTATTGGGGTGCCCTGAAAATCAAAAACACTACTGTGTCAATCTTTATTGGGAAATGCAGTTTGCATAATGACTAAACACTGCATCGATCAATGTAGTGTTGCCTATAGAATCTTTTCGTGTATAGTAATTTGATGCATTGCAATCCTTCTTTTTTTTAGGTATGCTGTGGCTCTACTTTTCAAGTAGAGTTAGCTTGGCTCTTGTTATTCTTGAAAAAGGTGTTTCATATTATACCTGATATATGGCATGGCAACGATCGTTGCTTAATCATTGCGTTGCGAGGTTGTTGTCTTAAGTGGGCTGGTACGTTTGAATTTGTGAGGTACTGACTAAGTCCTATTTATGTTGGTGATTGTAAAATGTGCTTTACTAGTACCCATTGCTTGAAACTATAACCATCCAGAACATCGATGATGAAGTATCAGCTTAATGCCACCATTCCAGAGGCAGAGTATAGCACGTGAAATGAACCTAGTTGATAGTGAACAAGTTTTTTTGAATCGAATATAAAAGTATGCGCTTTATACACAAATAAACTCCTTTCCTAAACAAGAGCTCATTAGCATTAGATAATCCGTTTGTATTCTATAGCTCAAAGACACTAAGTTACATCTTTCAGGTGCAGTCATTTTAAATGAATAATATCATATTTCGCAACTGACCAAAAAATAAAAATAAAAAACGCCTTACTCATGTTTATGTTTGCTTTAATGCACCATCGCTGTTATGCGATGAACGTAATGCCACCACTCAGCATGTCGGCTTACTACAATAAATTTGTTGGTGTGCATATTCTATGTATAGGACGACCTAAACCAGGGGCTTAAGCGTAGATCATGTTTGTTTGTGCATTTAAAAGTAATAATCTGGACTTGACTCTATCCAGGATTATATAAAGGACAAAGAAATTGCGCCCATAAGTATTATACACTTATTTATCAATTACAATTATCATGTCTATTTTAAATGCCCCTGCTAGTGTTAATTTTGCCACCAGCCAATCCGTACCAAAGCATTTTAAAGCCTTTACAAACTACATGAATCAGCAAACAGAGCTTCATGCAAACAAGGTCTTTGTTCGATATTACTTTGACGGTGAATGCAAAAATTTAACATACAGCGACGTTGATCGACTCGCTACCAACTTGGCTTGCAAATGGGCTTATGTTACGCAAGACGTAGATGCTGTAGCTTTTATTGGCGATCATAGCATTGGCTACATGGTTGTTATGCTTGCCTTGCTCAAGCTCCGTACTCCTATGTTCGCTATTTCACCTCGAAACTCTGAAGCTACTGTGTTTGACCTTCTCAAGAAAAGTGAATCCAAGCTTCTCATCACGGAAGCAAAATATGAGTTTATCGGAAAAGCTGCGTCAGCACAAATTGCTGATGTTGACCTCATGGTCATCTCTCCTCTGGAAATTAGCTGCCTTGTCAAACAACCTTTAAATCCTCACTTTCAGGAGTTTCTGAACTTTGAATTCTCGGATAAAGATATCGATAAAACCGCTCTTATTATTCACAGGTGAGCATGATTATATATACATTATAATTTGAGTGTATCACTGACACGCTGCATAGCTCAGGTACCACTTCATTTCCCAAACCTGTCAGATTCAGCAATAAATACCTCTTTCATGCCATCAATGCTTTTGAAATTCTAATTAATTCTAATGACAAGCTCGATAGTTTGACATCCAAGGATGTCCTGCTCCCAATAACACCACTGTAAGAGCTACTCTATTATAAATTAGTGTAATAATCTCGCTAATAGTCCCCTTTTTTTTTTTTTTTTTTTTTT
>DF836364.1:109061-122635 GCA_000950595.1 Mucor ambiguus
AGGATCAAAAACGCTATGGCCTAGGCAATCCTCGAAAATAAGCTGGATACACTACTTTAGAACTAGTAACTTTTTTTGCTGATCTCATATTGAATCAGCCTCTCTAGATGCTTCAATCTTCATGGTGCCTCCATTCTGCACGCCCATCTGTTAAATATTAGCCGCAACTACCTACTAAAAGCGATGGCTAAACATTGGGCTTAGAGTGTTGGTTCTCTACAGTTCTTCAAGCAATTACAGACAAAAATTTGCAGCCAACTAGAGCCATGTAGTAATCTAAAGTATGTATGAAAAGAGATGTCAAATAAAATAGTTAATTACGTTATAAAATCAAGGACCCTTATTCACAGTAGATAGAACACACTCAATAGACTAATTGAGGGATGACGCTAGCCTGTTCTAGAGTGTAGATAATAGACAGGTACATTATTCAATAGTTGTTTTACTATATTAGGATTTCGTATATGAACGAAAAGTTGTGGCGGCCCGAAATGTATTAAAAAAAAAAAGGAAAAAATGGCCATTTAGGTTATTCATCTTTTTCTTTTCGTTTAATTTTCCCCAAATAGATTTAAGGTGGTTACAATGACAACTACTACTGATGAAGAACAAAACTACAGAGTATTGAGTATCCAGTCTCATACGGTAATACATCATACGACGAGGGGATAGCTAAAAAAGAAAAACTTGACCAATTGCTCATTAGGTGTCTGGTTATTGTGGTATAAACAGAGATGGAATAATGACTCTTTAGAGTATTCTAAATGTGTGCTTTATTAAAGGTAACAAGGCAGCAGTTTTCCCGCTTCAGACACTCGGCTTCGATGTGGATAATTTGAATACGGTTCAATTTTCAAACCATACCGGTAAAAATTCGGTCGAATAAAAGGCGGAAAGGGAGAGATGCTTATTGGGGTTTGGACAGGTTATCCTTCATGGACAGGGAGTCGAATGAATGCACAGGATGTGCAAGAGTTATTCGATGGGTTAGAAAAGAACGAACTTATTGGCGAATATACCCATGTCCTGACAGGTACCTATCAGCTATGCACCACAAAGACATCTGCTCAGATTTTCTTGCTTAGGTTACATTGGCAATTTCGCAATCTTGGAGACCATTCAAAACATGGTCAAGAAGCTCAAGGCTGTCAATCCTGATTTGGTCTATCGTAAGTAGGTGTACAGTGTGGATAATTTACATGGAACTGATTCAGAGACGACTAGTTTGCGATACTGTGATGGGAGATGGAGGCGCACTGTATGTTGCACCTGAGATTGTGCCATTGTATAGACATATCATGCAATACGCTGACGTTGTAACACCCAATCAGTTTGAGGCAGAGTAAGCATCCAGTGCACAATGGGATTCATACAAGCATTGATCAAGATTACATGTAGAACTTTGACCGAGACCAAAATCACATCGCTAGAGGAAGCATGCCAAGTGGCAAAGAAATTACATTCATTAGGCTCGCCCAATGTAGTAATTACAACCTTATCGCTACCATTAAATGATGTCCCTATCGAGGTACGACTTGAGACCAGCTCCGAAGAATCCCTATATTGTCTATCAAGTCAACAAGCCAAAGATGGTACAGCGGAGCAATATTTGATTGCATTCCCCACATATGAAGGCTATTTCACTGGCACTGGAGACCTGTTCTCCTCATTGACTGTAGCACATTTTGCAAGAAAAGAAAACTCGTTAATCGAAGCTGTATTCAAAGTTATTTGTAGCGTCAATGCTATCACCAAGAACACCTATTTGTACCAACAAAAGAAGAACAATAGCATGAAGACAAAACCAAATGCTGCTAATTTAGTGCACAACTGTGAACTTAGACTGATTCAAGGCAAGAAGGAAATTGAACATCCAGAACTATTCAAGGATGTCGTTAAGAAAGTTAAAATTAGCTATTAACCAATAGAAGAGGCTTACGGTGAAAATAAATGATCATATTTTCTTAATAGTGTATTGCGGTTTTTTCTTCCATCTTCGATATTATAGCAACGGGAGTATATACCAACCTTAACATTAAATGAGCACCGCCAATACATCAAGTTTACCCTTTACAGTTCAAGATGACATTGAAGCCAAGGAGAAGTATGCAGCACAACAAAGAAGCAACAATTCACGTAGCTGCACTTCCCGTCGCATTCGATTGTGGTCCGTGATTGCGTTGGTTTCCTTGGCAACATTATGCTTGGTCAGCTACTATGGCAAAGGCTCACTCACATCCGGTCTCATTGCGGACAGCACCGATTCGAATACGGTCCACATCTTACCAGTATACGCCAATAAAGAGGATGAGGTCGAAAACATAAAGCCAATGAGCCTGAAAGATGAAATTACGAGTCGCATTCAGGATCACCAGCTTATCGTGTTTAGCAAAACTTATTGTCCGTAAGTGTTACTCTATACAATATTTGTACCACTATGAATCTGTGTGTGTGCATGTGGGGAGAGAACAGGCAGAGGCCTATGTAGAATATTCATTTGTGAAAATAGGGACGATAAGGGTGCAAGTGACTAATCATGAACACATATCGAGGAAACAATCCATTTAATTCAATTCTTCCAATAGATTTTCTAAAAAGGCAAAGCGAATTTTAGGTTTATACAACCTGAAGGAACCTCTTGAGGTCGTTGAAGTTGATTTGCGAGGTATTGTTTAGATTAAATGACATTTACGTCATTGGAAGCATAAGCATGAAGTCTTAACTGCTTGTTTAATAGATGATGATTACCAGGTCAAAATGACATTAAACGAGATTTCTGGCAGGGCAACGTTCCCAAACATCTTTTTAAATGGACAGTCGATTGGAGGGGCTGATGATCTTGAAGAATTACATGAAACTGGACAACTGGCAAGCCTATTAAAGGAGAACCAATTACTCTTGGGATGAATAAGATTGAACCACAGCAAATTAGTACCTGTTTTTTTCATCATTAGCAATTTCATATAAAAAGGGACCAGTTCAACCTTTTCATCTCTCCTTTTTTCTCCAACTTTCTTCTTTTTCTTTTCAAATTTTGCCGCAATAAAAATGATGATGTGGAAGCGCAGATCATCTGTTTCAAAATCCCTCTCTATCCAGTTATTAGAGCCCATCATTTTCATCGGCTCTAATTTGGAAACATCTCCTGTTATTCGAGGAACTGTCAATATTGATTTCCAAAAGAGCTGTATCATCGAGAAACTTCAGCTTGATTTCAATGGCACGATGAAGACGCAGTGGACACAAGGTAATACAAACAAAATTTGATACGTGTGTCAAATGTTAATTTGTCTATAGGCGAGAAATCAAGACGACATCAACAAAACATTGCTGACAGCCATTTGCAGCTATACCCAACATCTGAGTTGGCCTTGTCACCACCTCTATTGTTGAACTCTGGATCAACACGATTCTCATTTGAAATGCCTCTGCCTGCAGGTATTCCCGAGACGATCGACTGTTCTCAAGTGAACGTAGACTACAACATCACAGTGTCACTAGACTACAAAAAGGACGGTGCATCTCAAATGCATGAGGAGATCAAAAAGCAAATTGTATTGGCCCGACTACCTGACACAGGCATGATAGCAGGCGAAAACTATCCAGCTACCATCGATTCCCACAAACACTTCTCAAATTGGTGCCAGTATCGCATTTCTATCGACACTAAAACAGCTGTACTTGGATCAAAACTGCCGCTCAAAATCGAGATTGCGCCCACGGTTAAGGATTTGAGATTGAAACAAATATTCTTGCAGTTGGTTGAAAAGCGTACCGTTACTCCCGCCGTTGACAATGTGGATCGCACTACCCAATCCGTCCATTTCCTGTATCCTGCCAAGGGCCATATGCTTACTCTGCCTAATCGAGCCCTGGATCGAAACTGGCAAGGCAGCTGTCTCTATCAGATCCCTGGCGACAACTCGGTGTCACATTCCACTCAGAAATACAACTACTTTGACGTGAGTCATCTTTTGCTAGTGTCTCTCTTGGTATCTATTCCTGATAGCACAAACCCAAATAGCCGATTCACTACTAAGACAATCTCCTTTCAAACTCACATCGATCTGCTGGACAAACATGTGGCCCAACTCGGAGATCGTGAATTCACAAAATTACCCAGCTACGATTGCCCGATCTCCATTGAAGAAATCGAAGCCTTGAAAAGACATGGCCTTGGCTTGGAATGCCCTCCAACATACGAAGAATCTTTATTAGCTGTCTAGACCAATTTTGTATTTATATTTATTTTCTATGTATTAATATGTATAATGTTTAATGTTTTATCTTGATTACCATCTGTATACCCCTTTCTCTCCTAACCAAAAAAAATAAACTTATGTTTCTTACCTCATTACAATAAGGGCACTGACCGAACAGAATGTTGAAACTTTGAATGGTACTTGGATTACCGCGAAGCCACTAAGCAGGATCCAGGGGTTAATTTAGTCCCAAATGGCTAAACGTCAAATGACATCATTCTGGGTAACTCACTTCATATAAGCATTGGTAGTGGAATCCTCGACTGCATGACATGTTGCTGCAAATAATATCGGGTGTATCTGTATGGTTCAATTTGTAAGAGTAGCAGATACCGCACTCAATGTCCCCAGTTGTAGTGTAATCCTCGTATGCATCCGTGCTGTTA
Source organism: Mucor ambiguus (assembly GCA_000950595.1). NCBI lineage: Eukaryota > Fungi > Mucoromycota > Mucoromycetes > Mucorales > Mucoraceae > Mucor > Mucor ambiguus. The sequence continues at coordinate 113,710 of DF836364.1, forward strand.
CTGACTAGTTGAAACGAGTCTAGTAAATTCTGATGCATAAGCAAATCTTTGTTCCTGTATAAAAATAGATGTGAGTTATACGATCCAATTGACACAGATGCCACACATGCTAACCATGACGACTCTTTCCACTTGCTCTGAAGGTCTTTGACTCTGTTGGCGCTTCCGAAGAACCGAATCTTTGGTTTCATGTCTAATGGAGATTCGGCATTGATATGAATTTCGAGCGAGCAATGATGCCCGAGCGCTATTCTCCTCCATGTATCGCTTCTTTTAGGCCTTTCTGGCTCGATTATCCTCATGTGTTTATCTAAATCATCCATGCAATTAAACAATAATTGGAATTTAATTACAAATGCTCGGTGCTGTGCCAAGATGTGCGCTAGTGTGCCATGGTTCGAAACGGCGACTGGTAAATCCCACTCTGCCTTAGGCGATGCATATGGGTAATTGCTTGGCAGATCGATTTTGACGAGATGTTTTCTGTCATGCTCATCACTAAAACACACCAAATAAGCACTGTGTTTACTGCTTGTGGCATTGGGAGGGTCTTACACTGTTTTCAATGTGATCTGAAGCATGTCATCTGATATCTCCTCTACATTTTCAAATCCAATCTTTTTAACTTCATTGTAAATTAACGAATATCTATTATGCGAGTAATTGAATCTGTTGTTGTCTGCGATTGCTGTGGTTTCCTGTTATAGAATATTAGCATATGATGGTAAACAAGAAGCTTCTATCTTACGATAATCTCCTTGAGCTCGTTTAGAAATGGCATGACATCTGTTGCTTGATGTAGCTTTGTTTCAACTAAATCTTTGGCTTGTGGGTAGTCATGAAACAGCTCTAATAAATTCTCTTGGCCGTGCAGGTAGCCCCGAGGACCTAATTGAAGCTGTATTTGATATTCAATATTCTATAAGGGTATGTCAATACTATGCTTCAAGTAGCTTGCTACGCTCATTTCCTTACTTTGATGGTTATAAATCCCTTGTATATATGGCGCTCGTCATCAATGGGTATAATCAATGGAAATGGCACATGGTTCATGATGAGTTGACAGTAGCAAAAAGAGGTGCATGCGAATCACGAACGCGCACTCGTGGAGCTCAAATGTAGTCAAATTTGTTGTGACCATTTGATACACCTTTCTTTCTTACCATCAAACGCAACTATGAATAGCGAAAATGGACCTAAAAGTATGCCGCAAGGTGCTCGCAACATCATTCGATCCAATGACTCGCCTAGCTTATGGAACTTGACGCTTTCACCTGGCTGGACTGATCAAGAATCAGAAGCACTTCGACTTGCTGTCATGAAGTTTGGCATTGGTAATTGGGCAAAGATCAGGGAATGCCAAGTTCTACCTTACAAGACCAATGCACAGTTGAATCTACAATTGCAAAGATTATTGGGCCAACAAAGTACAGCTGAATTCGCAGGCCTTCATATCGATCCCAGGGTCATTGGAGCCAAGAATGCCAAGATTCAAGGGCCCAATATTAGGCGCAAAAACAATTGCATTGTGAACACAGGAAACGCATTGACGAAGGAAGAGCTAAAAGCCAAAGTGTTGCATAATAGGCAGCATTATGGGATCCCTGAATCTGAATGGTCGACGATAGAACTGCCCAAGATTGAAAATGTACGTATATGCGCTCATGATGTATACACTGTCAATTGACCGTATATGGAATTGCTTTCATGGGCTCTCCCTCTTTCTTAAGGTTCTAGAAAGGCCGCATTTGTAAATACATTGCAAACGGACGCAAGCAGTATCTATTTATGCTCTTGGAAGCAACGACATTCAAGCACAATGTTCGATGTCAGATACCCATTTCGAAATGTCATCGCAATTCCGCTGCTAGAGCAATGCTTTACGAATGAAAAAGTGTCAAACGGCATATTAGATAACAGGCTTATAGCTGAATCCTAGAAACTGCTTGCTTCGCATTGGAACAGTTCTTCAAAGTCAATGTATTTACTAATGCGGCATCTAGAATCTTGATGTTTGAAGAGAGAGGAGCAAGCTCATGATGAGTGCACTCCTTTGTTTTTTTTTTGCAATAGCCGTATCTAGCCCTTGTTCGTAAGAAAGAAGAGATGATGCATCTAAAAGCAGAGCTACAAAAAGTACAAGACAAGATCATGAAACTAACAGAAAAAGAGGTGAGTCTTTTTGACATGCCAAATGCATTGATTCTAAAAGGAACTGCTATTACATGTGTTAGAGTCACTCGCCAAGTAATAAGAGAGCATCTAGTAGAGGTCGTGCAACGTCTAAAAAGGCAACTACCAAATGCAAAAAGGCACCGAAATCCGCAGCAGAGGAGAAAGCAATAGTAGACGTTGTATCGGCAAATATACCCAATGACATGATGGATGATGATCTGGCCATGGCATTAGCGTTGCAGGCACAAGAGGATCAAGATGAACAAGAAGCAGAGCACAATGAATATGAAACAAAAGATGATGAATACAAACCAAAGAGAAGACGGATAGCACGTCGCAATGAAGGCAGCTCAAAGAGTCAGTAGCCTATCATCATAATCACCAGCCTCAGTAATACACAGCATTTGCTAAGCAGCAGTGTAAACTAAATTCAGCCTCTTTGCACTACATATATTACATTGTATTACTATCGTGTGTGTGAGTGTGTGTGTGTGTGTGTGCTTCTCCTATTTCAACAATAAAAAAGATGGCCGTCTGTAGATTCTCCTTTCTCTTTCCCTCTCTTTACCCTTTTGTTCTTCTTCTTTATTACACAAACTTAAAAATGAGTTGCTGTGGACTTTCTGATGATGATGAGCCTCTCAAGCGAAAGATCGTCATTGTAGGCGATGGTGCTTGTGGGAAAACATGTCTCTTGAGTGTGTTCTGTAAAGGCTTCTTCCCTGCTGTAAGTAATGATCCCAGTCAAAAATGGGTTAAACCTTTAATAATTGTACACAGGGCGACTATATTCCTACTATTTTCGATAATTCAGTCAAAGACGTCGTTGTGGATTCAAAACCAGTAGTTGCAGAGTTATGGGATACAGCAGGACAAGAGGATTTCGATAGACTGAGAACATTATCATACCCTGACTCAGATGTTGTTCTGATTGCATTCTCAGTGGATATTCCTGAATCATTGGAGAATATATCAGAAAAGGTAAACACATCACAGATCCATTATCGCAAATAAAACAGATCATTGATGATACAATTACAGTGGATGCCAGAGGTCAAGCGGTACTGTCCTGGCCTGCCAGTACTTTTGGTTGGCTGTAAAACTGACTTGAGACAGGATCAGAGAACGATACAAGAGCTGGAAAAGCAATCCTTGAAACCGATTACGACACATCAGGTTTGTTTACATGTGTATGTTATTCTCACACGCACATCGATGCTAATAGAGCAAATTAGGGTGTAGAGGCGGCTAGGCGAGTGGGAGCCTACAAGTACGTTGAATGTTCCGCAAAGTTGGAACAAGGGGTAGACGAGGTATTCAGTTCGGCTATTCGAAGTACAATGAAGAAATCTTCTAGTTGTACTATCATGTAAAAAAAATCTCTTTTTATTATCGTTTTTCCTTTAATGACCTATCTATATATATATATTTATGCTACCGTTGCGTTTCTGTCCAAATTTTTCTCTTCATAATACAATCTCTCTATATTTACTCATACTATAAGCTCATTTTCACATGCGATTGTGGTTGAGCGCAATGTTTGAGTGTTGTAATACATCCCCATAACTGTGTGTGTATTTTGATTTACATTTTTGGTTTTGTGAGCCAAAATAGTTAAGCCTGCGGTGGTACCTGGATACTGAAATTGATCTCGGTCGTAACTAGACTCAAGTCAGTGATAACAAGCCCACTTAATAAGTGAAACTCTGCTAAAATTGCTTGTTCGATGCATGTACCGTACGACCCAGTATGATAGAGCAATAGAAGGCTGCCATTTATGTGATATACCACTAACATAGCTAAATTTTCAAGACATATCACAATCTAAAATACTGTACCCTGTTAAAGCTGTATTTCGATCTGGTGAAACATCAAGGTAATTTAGTAGCGAATATTTTTACCTCCACAAATGTTACTGGTATTAATTACATACGTGTATTGACTCAATCGACGAAGTTTTGTTTGTAGTGTCTGATCATTTCTCGAAGCAAATCACACAAGGACAATATTAAGATGACAATGTAGTTTACTATAGAGGTAATTCACGATTCCAAACAACCATAACTATGTAATACTAAGCTACTACCAGTAGCATGTGATTTTACATGTGTGGATCTGTAAATCATTCGTAAATAGACGATCGCTCTTTATGCAAAAGATCAATTTAGTCTGTTACAATTATGCCATCATACCATATTTGCCGCTTATAAAAACTGATCGCGGAAGTACATCTACAGAATATCCAAAAGTTGTGCATTCACTGATATTCCCGAGGCATTTTTGATCTGTACGTCATTTACATGCTTAAAGTTATTTGCTCCTTTTTAAAGTATTCAAGCAGGAAGCTTTTTGTAGATCTTCCATGATGTCATGGAAATTTCCATAAATGGTCATCATGATATCATTGACGATTGGACAAAGTTTCTGTATAAATACTCCCCTCTTTTCGAGCCAAGTTAAATTTCTGTACAATCTTTACTCCAAAAAATAACAACAAGATGGAAGCATTAAATACAGCCTATCCTCCTGATGCCACAAATCCTCTCCGCTCTCCCGTTGCTGAGAAGCCAATGATGGAAAAGACTGTCAGCAAAGAAACCGTTGACGCTGCTGTTTCTACCGACGATACCGCAAACCATTCTACATTACATAACATCAAGGAGAAAATGGTTGATATCAAGGACAATGTCAAGGAGACTTTACAACGAGATCATCATCGCGGCCAAGATTGTGCAAAGAAACCTCAAGATGGCAAGACAAACCCTATGGAGTAACCTGCTGGCCATATCATCCACGAAATATCATACATTACTCATCATTTGCTTGTAAATATAAATAAACATGAAAAATAACACAGAGCCATTGCAGTTATACTTTTGAAATTATTGGTTATTACATTGAGAGAGATACTCAAATGACACCTGTCAAATAATACGCCCTACATGCATCGCCACACATACAAGCACATTATGCTACGTTGTGCAGTGCAATCTAGCAATTAGCAGCGATCATCGCGGCTTTCTTACATGGCTCATAGACATGAGATGGACATATAGCAGAATATAGAATAATGCTTTTTCAGTCAAGGCTCAGCTTCTATCATCTCTACATTCCGGTTTTACCACAAGTTTGAAGTACAAATTATCAACCTCATCGTACAACGAAATAGTGGTGCAAGTCTGATGATTTTCTGGAATATCTACTATTATAAGCAAAGTCTTCACTTTGAATCCCTCCACTACCACATTATAGCCCTTCATAGACTGTGGATCTGACTCATTCAGGGTGCCCTACGCTTGATCCATCTGAAGCAGCTCATGAATGGACACATAGCATAGTAACATTGCCTCATACAGCCCCAATGTATGCAAAACACAATGAGTTTTGGATGCTTTTGAGTTGCAATTTCTCGTGTTACAATCTGTTTTAGACTGCCAGAATAGCGCCAGACAATTGCTTTCGTCCAGCAGTAGCTGTTTGACACCTTTGCTCAACTTTTTGGGGACCAAAAAAAAGTCGCCAAAAATCCATCAGAAAGCATGAGGTACCCCTCATGGTTTTCATTAAAAAACAAACGATCGCGTTTTTGACCTCCAAAATGGAGCCTTTTATTATAGCATATATTGAATCAAAATGTTCTTCTTGATTCAAGGCAACCCCCTGAAACTTTGTTCATGAAACCTTTAGATGTAAAATTTCGACATTTTGTTAGAAAACATCATTTTATATTTTCACAATTTACTCTTTAAGCTTTTTCAAAACACCTACTTTATTTACCTTCATTAGGTGCGCCTTGGAAAGTACTCCAAGGCAGCTTAAGGGGGTATAGGGTGATTTGTACAACTTTTATAGTCGCGTCTGACAAAATAGGTCAAATTGGGATCTAGAAGTTCGAAATTTAACGAAATTCAACGAATCGAAACAGAATGTGAAGCGGAGATTAAATAAAAATTTGGTGGTTGATAATGTCACTGCCATCCCTCATATGAAGATAACCTATGCCTTCAACATCTCATTAGATACAAATTGCACATTGAAAAATACTAGGCTTAATTTCAGAATACCATCTTAACTATATCACACAGGTTTATGCCTAGCAGTCTTAACCGTTGCCAATAAATCCAGATACGAATACTTGAATACAATGCATATATAGGTTGTGATCTTGTACATTTTGAAAGGAGAACATGTATACGTTACATGTAAATCTTACAAAATCAATAGAAAAGAGGCCATACTATCTTTATTTGCTGTCAAGTATAGTATTCTTGAGGTTAGAGGGATATAGGTACATTTACAAAGTTGCAATTTTCTGATTTTTCGTCTTCTTCTTTTCAGATGTAGCCGCATAAGCATATTTCGTATACAATATCACTTCAACTGTACCGATAAAGAATGCACCCGCTAATCCAGTCAACACTTGCTATACTCAAAATGTAATGAGTCGATGCAAATATAATGAATCCACTTTTTCCTCTTACCAAACCAAGGTCATTAAACATAGATTGAGACACCTTATACACAGCTACGTAAACAGCGATCATCGAAAACAAAATGTTGAAGATGGTTGCAATATGGCTCTTTACTTCTTTTAATTCATCCGGCTTGATGCCCAAGTTGAACTTTTGATCTTCAGATGATATCACGCCAGAAACCATCTTGTTGTAATCTCTTTCCTGTTGTTCAGCGCGCAGCTTATCCAGATACGCCAAAAATTTCGGATCCTATATACATGATAATTATGCATGAAAAATTCGTGAGCTTGGGGAATCCCTGACAAAAGTATGATCTCGGCCAATATACAAACTTACCTGAGGAACAACTTGTTTAGGAGGAAAATATAAACCACTCCCAGCTATCAGCTCGTGAAAGTAAATGTCTTGATATATTCGAAACTAGTTAATCGACATGTATTTTGATCCTGGCGTATGTATATAATACCTAATTGTTTTGCCACATATTCCACTAAATCAGTAGATACAGGGTAGGGTTCTTCTGGCACAAACTCTAGATCAGAGATCTTTTCGGCCTCTTCCTTGTATTTTTCAAAAAACCCTGGCTCTGCCAGAGCTTTCTTGACGGCAGTGTGTATCGATTCAGTCAAATTCAAATCCATAATGATGTTTGAAGGAGAAGAAGTGTTGGTTTGCTTTACATCCAAAAGTAACAAGTCCAAAAATCAACGTCCTTTTTTTTTGAACCACAGATTTGAAAAGAGTATCGATTTTCTGAGACAATGAGCAGCATACCTTTCAAAGTTTGAGTCTCATGCCCTCACCAGATTGTATATACACAGGGTCCTTACTGCTCGGTCAAGGTAAGAAACAGTGAGCTTTACCATAGAATGGAGAAAAACAGCATTTACTGATTTGTTGTAATTAGACAATATATGGAATGGCCAAGAGAGCATTACAGGTTTTTACTTTTCGCAGTGCATTGGATTCTAACTCACTCTTTTCATTTCTATCCAGGTTTATGCTTGTACACAGACGATTCATCTGAAAAGAGCCAGATATGTGATGTCAGCTTCCAATTGAAAGCAATTACTCATCTTACAGCCATCAAACTATACACCTTCAGATCAGAGCGTTACAAAGTGTAAGTGGATTATATAGAGCTGCTCTACATGATGACTTACTGCTGGAATTAGTACACCATTAAATGAAAAGAGCAGACTAGGCGAGTTTTTGGCAGAAGTGTTCAATGAAGAGGTAACGACAACTATCTGCGAGGTACATCCATAAAGACTAAACCAGATTGATGTGGTAGTTCAATTTGTCTGGTACAACGAGAAGTGCTTTAATCGTTCACATGAGGGACCCTCAAAATGAACAAGAGAAGGGTAAAGTAGCAACGATTAGGCTGGATACATGGGAACTCACCATGAAAACACAGCACACCAAGTGAATCTAGTATTGTATGGAGAGAAAGCAGAAGCCGATCCATCAATATCAGTTTATGCGCATCCAATATACGATGACAATAATTACCTCCCTGCCTATGAAATTACAGACATTCCAGATGATATAAAGCAGACAGATATGGCAGTTTTATGCGAGATTTTTGGAACAGATCATGAATTCAAATCTGAAGAGATAATGTCTTCGTTGGATATTGTGGGACCTACCAACCGATACACAGAAGAAGAAATGATGACACTCCTCGCATCAAAGCCATCTCAGCAAGACACTTCCTCAGACATCATCAAGTCAGCAATGACAGCTCGCAAAGAGACACATAAACGTAGATACAATATACCAGAAAAGAAGAGCAGTAGATCATTGAAATCCGTACCCTCTAAATACATCCCATCCAAACCAGCAGCATCACCATCCTCATCCAACTCAACCAGTCGTCAAATAGAGCACAAAAAGAATGTAAGTGATCTATCTATCTTTAAGCCTCCTGCTTGGACTGATCAAATAATGTGCTGTCTAGCTGATCCGAAAGGCTATTGTGAAAGAGTTTAATAAGCAAGGAATGCAAGCTGAAACTTCTAGAGAAATCTTTCAGTTAGCATATACCCTCATTAGACATTGTTCTGTAAGTAGTATGGGAGACATCAATGCGAACAACACTAATTTATATTATGCAAACAGAGACATATCATTGAATCAGCCGAAGAGCTTAATCCAGACGCCTTGAGTTTGCTTGTCAAGCTAAACGTAGATCACTTGATTAATATGGAGACTATGTCTAGATTATACTTGAAGTAGTGTAAATATATATATATATATATATATATATATAT
>DF836364.1:123447-135742 GCA_000950595.1 Mucor ambiguus
GTAAAAATTTTGTAATTTAATATTTTCTTCCTTTCTCGCTCTCTTGTACCTTTTTTTTTCTTTCTTACACACAACTCTTACTCATACTCAAACAAGACAATTAATAAATTGTAGAATAAAAAAACAACTATGGATGTTGTGTTGATGTTACTGGAATTGGAATGGATGATCAGATAACCGGGGTTTGAATGGTATTTTGACAGGTTGAGTAATCATGATCAATTGCATTGCAAATCTTCTATGTAGTAGTGGCATCGCATAACATCTACATGCCATTAGATCTAGTTTATAATGGCCCTCCCTAATATTGCAGGGTTATAGGCCTAATTTAGGCCGCCTTTCGCCATAGTAATTGACTTTGATGTTGAAATAAATGATGTTTATTAGTTATTAAAAGATTTAGATGATGGTCTTATTGAAATATCTTTCTCCTGGTATTAGATAGAGAAAGATGACATATTTGGCTACTGGGTTTTGCTGTCAATAGTCAAGTTAAAATGCTAGTTTGAGAAAATGATTCTATTGTCTCCTCTTCAAGATTTCTTCTGAAGAAAAGAGACATCGATATGGGACAACATTCCCACCTGAATGATTGGTAAATCAAATTGAACAGGTTGATAGCCACCATGATAAACAGATTCAATCGTAGACAGGCTTTGAAACGTTCTTTGGCTTTCAACTTGGGGTATTTGACATCTCGATGAGTAATAAGACGATGCAGATGTCGTGTTGTTTGTAGCCGATGAGTTGGTGTTGGATGGCGACGACAATGGCATGTGCTGGGGCTGGTAGTAGGAGGAGTAATAGCGGTTGTGGATGTTGGAAGATGGAGTCGCTGACGCCAAGTCATCATTCATTTCATCATCCAGCACAACATGCTCAATGGTGAACCTTGATGTGGATGCATGCACTGAACTTGGGCCACTACTAGAGATCATCATACTTTTGCGTTTGTTGCGTTGAGGCGAATTATTTGTAGCTAAAATGATCTGCTGCTGTGCATCCATATCTTCACTCACTGGTCTTATCTTGTTGTTATGATTATAATGGCCCATGTAGTAGGGTCGACTTGGTGGATGCCCTGGCTGGCAATAGGCTTCATCGGGAAGCGATACTACCATCGGCTGCGAGAATCGTTGTGGTGGTGCCTCTATTGTGAATATAGTGGTAGGTGGAATAGGAGAGCGTATTAAAATAAACAGTGTGGCTAGCAAGACTAAAACCCATCCGCCAACAGCTGCGAATGCTAAAATTATACAGATTGATTTATTACTACCGAGCGCAATACCCCTTTTTTTTCACTTATCCGCCTTGAATCTTTCATACCTAACATGAGGGTTGTATCAAACAATTCGCAAATATCGCTGTGATTGTGTGTATAGAGTGAGCTGGTGAATCTACATGGAGATGTCGCTTCTAGATATGCACAGGTTAAATCTAAAGCACAGTTATATCTGGTATGGTTTGATCTACCTTGTGAATGCGTCAAGATGACAGATGTCGCTACTGTCCACAACGCAATCGAGATGACAGCCATAATGACTTCGATTGCCGACATTGATTTTGGAGGTGTGAATGAGCAATCGTCTATAATTCGAAAGTACAGATGCAAATGCAGAAACAGGTAAATGGTAGAGCCAACAAATGACAGCGAGCCTAATATCAGCAACATGTAATCTGCTGGACTGGAATAAGCATTCACAAGCCCTGAATGCTTCGCAGATCGAAGCAAGTACAACGCCGTTGCATTTAAGATGACAACGGCTAAACTGATCCACTGTACTAGCACTAACAACGCTAAATGGAAAGCACTCTCTTTTCTAGCCCGTGTCATGAATGGTAAGAATGTTTAGAAAATGATGAAAAGGATGAGAAACTGATTAAAACTGGTAGATGTGATATTTTTAACCTTTTTCTTCTCGCTCATAGTAATATACACACTCTTTGACTATTGAAATGAAATATGTGGCTCACACGATCTACTATATTTATTTAACTCCTTGTGCGCTAGCTAATTTCTATCCGTAATTGGACGTGTAATGTCATTTAAGTTGGAACAAAAAAAGCAGAAAATTGAAATTTATATTAATTTTCTCTCTCTATGTGTGTGTGTGTGTGTGTGTGTATGTGTCTAAAGAAACTTGAGCTTGTATTATCATTAGACATTCCCTGACTCCTTTATTTCATAAAATTACGCAAGTACATGCCCCTTTAATTCATTTACACTTTCAATGGCACTCGAGATTTTTGTGTCTCTCCTTAATGTTTCCATTCGATCATCTACATGATTCTAGCGCATGTAGATGTTGTTGATTCGATCCGGCGTTCATGGTAAGAGGTAGAATCAAATTTTCTATAAATAGTGGTTAAATTTTACTTGGATCTTCTTTGTGTCATGTTAAACAGCATGAACTTTTTGTTCAAACCGTTGTGTAACTGACATCTGGATTTGGCGAAGGATTACCTCATGGCCATGTAGGTCTAAAAAAGAAGTGGCTCAAAAAGTCGGTAGTGACTGATCAAGTCAAACTATCCACCTACTTGGTAGTCAAGCGGCTAGTTTTTTTTTTGTTACGATGCAGGATACCAACGACTCAGAAATAAATCACATCATTAAAAATACCATGATTATTCTCAAATGTCTCCATCATTTTACAAAGTTCACAACCAATGTCCATCATACCCACTGACCCAGACAGTCACCGAACGTTAATTTTCTATTTTTCCTTTTGCCATCATTTGAGAAGGATTTGAACTCTGCATCGAAATAATCGACACTTCTTTCTACATATACAACTATCATGTCTATTTCCCCTTCAAAACAGGCTGCTATTGCTGCCTATCGTAATCTATTGAAGACACAAAGAGAAGTATTCACAGGTTAGTCATTGCGCCAGATGTCGAGAAAGTTGAATCTGTAATTAAACCAGGCAACTTTTTTCTTCAGGTGATCTCAAAGCCATCCAAGGTAATTTTTGTGTGCAGAAGCTGTGTTGAGGGATATTGATGCAATCAACGGTATATGACATGCGATTAGCTGCTAGAAAAGAAACTTACTCGAGGTTTATGCAATACAAAAACGAGACAAACTGCGATGTATTGGAAGAGGTAAGCTTGCATGGATGTATGGGTGGTCTTTCCTTTTTGGTTAAATGGTTATGTGCAGAAACTTGAGCTGGCTGATCAAGTATCATCGTTATTAAGAAAGAATGTCGTTGAAGCTGTACGAGAGGAAGAGGGAAGCGCTCCTAGTAAGTATCCTATCAAAAGCTCGATGATCGCTCGATTTTAACAAAATCCAGAATTACACATTAAAGGAAAAGAGGGTAATATCAAATTTGGCGATGTACCAAAGCACGCGAAATAAATAATCATATCGCATTGAAATGTTATCACCAAGGCTGTCTGCTGCTGTATATCTTTGCCAAATCTCTTCGTTTTCTTACATAGCACTCCAAAAAAAATGCATTAGTAGTATTCAAATAAACAAGTAATTATATCATGCGATTAAGTTTGAAGGCTTGGAATGTGACGGTATCATCACTTGTAACTCATGAAATTACTGCGTTTGCACAAAACTTGAGTAGCAAACGATGAGTGTTTTAGCTTTTTCTTACTAACATTTATGACTCAATATGAATACACCCTATAACCGCATTTGCAGGTAGTGGTTCGCAACGACTTTACCTATTAGATGTTGAATTTGATGATAGAAGCACAAATCCCAGTAGACAGACTAGGCTTTGGTACTCTTCAACTCGCAATTCCCTTGTCATTAGCTCGAGAAACATTGATCAAGGCAAAAGCATATAATGCCAGCCGCTAAAATGATTTAAAACTCCGTTTCAGATATTGCTTAAGGTTGGCTAGATTTTAATTATTTGCGACTTGATCCATCAATTTTTCTGAATTCGACTATATAGACCGTAGCGGTAACCCCGTGCTTGCTTAAGCTCTTTTGGAGTACTTTTCAAGGCGCATCTGATAGTACTAATTACGAAAGGGTTTATAAATAAACTTGTTTTGCAATATTTGAAAATATGAAATAAGGTTTTGGGTGAAAATGTCGAAAATTGCCGTATAAAGGCCTCACAAAAACAGTTCCAGGGGTTGCGTTGGATCGAGGGAAGTATTTTGATTTAATAAATGTTATAACAAAAGTCTTCATTTTTGAGGTCAAAAACGCGATCGTTTGTTTTTTGATGAAAACCATGAGGGGTACCTCGTGCTTTCTGATGGATTTTTGGCGACTTTTTTTAGGTCCCCAAAAAGGTTGAGCAAAGGTGTCAAACAGTTACTTCTGGATAAAAGCGCTATTCTGGCAGTCCAAAACGAATTCTAACACGGGAAATTGCGATTCAATTGTATTCAAATCTTGCTGTGATCTGTATATTTTTGAGTAGTAAGAGGTTATGCAATTACGATATTAACGCGTTTATGAGTCGCTCCGATCGATACAAACAAGGGATATCTTGGGTGAGTCAGAGAAACATTTACAAGTATGCTATGATGGATTTTCCATAGCGTTGGAGCTCTAAATGTAAGTACCACAGGATATTAGTAGGATGGGCTTTCACCAGAAGTTAAAGAGAAACTGTTATATGAAACCACTAATAAAAACTACGTTGGATCGAGATACTTATTCTAGGATAAAGCTTGCTCTGTATTTTGCATGTAACAGTAGCATGTAGTGCTACTACTGTTTATGAAAACAGCAGCCAAACAAACATCATCCTTTGATCTGTGCTGATTATTTGTGGCGTAAAAACGCAAATAATATTTACAAACTACTGCTATTTTATTCATTATACAGCTGTTATCACTGTCCTCATAATGGCAAAGGTAGTATCTCTACACAGTCATTGTGCAGAACATATACATGTGACAAGGAGATCACTCAAATATGGAATGTCGCCATATTAGCCCAAGCAAACTCTAAATGCACCTTGTTCCTGATGTCATTGCCTAATGTGCAATATGCACTACTCGGCGTTGGAAACGATTACACAAATGTTCTCGGGCCACCCTTTCTCCTTTTTGCTTCATCTATCGTCAAAATTTGTTATTGTTACATCTCGCTATGAGAAAATGTTGAACCTTGATCACCTTTCAATTCAGCTGNCATCTAATTAAATTCAGGGTCATGAAAATAACGAGAAATGGAGATGTTGTATGTATATAAAGTGAGAAATAAAACAAAGAGATACAGATCAAGAGAATGATATATGAACAAGGAGAGAGGAGTCTAATATGAGAGCAATTGATTACAATTGATGGAATTGAGATGATTGAGCGTTATTTTGCTGCTGCTGCTGCTGCTGTTGTTGTTGAAACATGTGCTGCTGCTGTTGCAATAACTGCTGTTGTTGCTGCTGTAACTGCAATTGCAATTGTTCTTCACGTCTTAATCTGCCTCTTTTTAAGGGTGGTTGCTGTTCATGCCATGCATCCATACTCATTGATCTACCCATAAATGATACCTCAGCAGGCATCATGCGTCGCTTAAACCCTTCTGTTGTAGTACTGTTATTCGTTGCTTGATCCCATACGCCGTCCACTGTGCGACCGTTGGATAATGGCACAATATCATGAGTAAATGTGAACTGGGAATGAGGGTCTATCTGAAAGGGATTGCCCACGAATTTTTGTTGCTGCTGTAGTAATTCATCGTTTTGTTGTTGTTGTTGTTGTTGTTGTAATCTAGAGGAGGGAGTAACTATTTGTTGCACAGGAGGTTGTGTTGTTGCGGCTGCTGTAGTTGGTGGGTTGTTTGCGGGAGAGGCAGTAGAGGAGCCGCCCATTTCACAAGTTAACTGATTGTTTTTCTGACGAGCAAACGATAGAACGTCTTGAACAGGTATATAGCCATTTTCGGGTTGAGCACTGATAAACTCGTACAAGTCTTGTAGAGCTTGCTGATAGCCAGCTGCGTACGATTTTCGGTTCTGAACGAGAGAATCCTTGTACAAAGTTGTTACTTTTAGAGCAGCAGCTTTGAATGAGTCCATCAAGGCATTTTCTGTTGATTCATACGAATCCATAATGTTGTTTTGTTGGTGATTGGATTGTGCTGCTCCTTCCATAATGTATTTTATGTGTGCAAAGATAAAGAAGAAAAAAAGACTGAGAGAAAGAGAGAGAATGCGTGAATAGAAAAGGGGAAATGTGTGTGTGCTCTTAATGTGAAGACTAACCAAAAGATACAAATTTTTTTGCGCACTCGTTTTGTCATGAAATAAAGAAAACGCAGGCAATTGAGACTGCTTCAGTGAGATTCCTCGATCATCCAGCCAACATACCGCATCCGATTTGTTGGATTCTGTCGCAGCTTTCGCTCTAGAATCATGGCAATTGCCTGATTTCAGGTGGATATCATGCTTCACATATATCCAAAGCAGCTGTCGTGCCATAGCTACACATTACCATCAATTGTAAATAATGGCACGATACTGTGTGATACATCAAGATGCCTCGGTCGGCTATTTCAGATAACGCAAATAATATACCTTATAAAGATCAGCCGTAAAGATCATATTTCATAATCGGACACATTTGTATCCCTTGCCAAAGACATCTAGTGGCTTTTAGATGTCCTACTACTCTATTGCAGTGAATCTCATCTACTTTGTGATTATTGCGCTGTATTCATATTCATTACGGCGAGAGCCATTCAATATTTGATCGTTTAAGATGCTCATTTGCATCTGATTCAGGTACCGCAGCAGTTCAAGAGGTCAACATGTAGTCTTTGTTACTACATGACTAAAGACATTCAACGTACGTTATAGTACTTGTTATACTTTTAAAGTGCTACCGTATAATAATACAGGTTGTCCTAGTTTTATTCGGTTGATTTTTTTTTAGGAAATGTCTATTTTAGTTCGTCTCTCTCATCTAGATATGATCTTCACCGTATTTAACCATCATCGACATGGTCTCGTAAATGAGATCTGAAGCTAAAAAGGTGGTCAATTGAGCCTGAGTATCATATGCGGGTGCCACTTCAACAACATCCATGCCTACAATGTTGTAACCATTAAGACTGCGAAGAATGTACCTCATTTCTCTTGTCAAGAAGCCACCTGTCTCTGGTGTACCGGTAGCAGGTGCCATAGAAGGATCAATGACATCGATATCAATGGAGAGGTAGACCAAGGCATCTTCTGGTGAGCCCAAAATTTCTTTGATGCGTTGTGAGATACCTTCCACGCCCAAAGTGAAAATATCATTAGCCTTGATCATACGGTAGCCCAATGCTTCATCACGAGCAATATCGTCCTTATCGTACAAGCTAGATCTAATACCAACATGCAATGAGGTTCCATTGGTGGTCAATCCTTCCTTGGATGCATGGTAAAGAGGATTACCATGGTTGTATTTGGAACCCTTTGCCTTGACATTGTAGATTTCGGGAGCCCATGTATCCAAATGAGAGTCAAAGTGGATCACAGAGATGGGTCGGCCATGAGCTTCACGCATGGCTCTCAACACAGGCAGTAGAATAGTGTGATCACCACCCAGAGTAATCAATCGAGGGATACCGTTATTAAGCTTGGAGAGTGAGGGACGCGAAGGACGAGAGAGAACATATTTAGCATGCGATTCGATCTGTGACATGGCATGTTCACTGTCAAAGGGCTCAAAAGGGATATCACCGCAATCCACTGCCTTTGCCCAAGACTTGAAGGGGTTGATATGGAGCTCGTTGTTATAACCCTATTAAATTCAGAAATGAGTATTTCGCATCTCAAACACATGAGCATTTCATTGTATATATTACCTTGATACGCTTTGAGCCTTCGCGGATGCCAGAGGGACCAAAACGAGCACCTGTTCTGAAAGTAACACCAATATCGTAAGGAGCTCCAATGACAGCAATATCGTAATCTTCGTTGGCATCTTCCTCCCAGCATTGAAGGTAGGGCAAATGAGCAAAAGTAGAGATACCAGCAAAGGAGGGAACGTAGCTATCCTTCTCCAATATGGGACGATTGAAGATGACAGGCATTTCATTGGGACCTGATAATGGGACTTGGCCGATGTCGCTGTTATCGTGGTGGCCATGACCAGCATGAGCAGCAGCAATGGTCAGAAAACCGGCCAAAGAAAGGCTTTGAAAAATGGACGAGAGCATACTGATAATGTTTAAACAAAATATAAAAAGAAAGGGATCAACTAGTCAAAGAACAAGATCTACCTTATTTAAGGATTCCAAACAGCCATTCTCACGACGGCATTGATCTATGAGTCTATTGGGCGATTATTTGTCAGAACAGTGGGCCGTGTTGCAAGGAGCAATTTGTGGGTGTTCTATAGCTTGCCATACCTCATTAGTATACCAGACACCGTTGCTGTCCAATAAGAAATAGGTACGCGTTGAAGCTCCATTAATTCACCTCTTCTTTCTTCTTCCCAACACACTTGAACCTGTCTTCCACATAATGAATAAGCAGCAGCCTCAAAACTGTTGGAAAAAGAGAGTGATATACCTGACTCGTAGGTTGTGCTTATGAAGTCAGATGCAGACGACTAATTCAACTTGTATATGATAGCCTTTATTCTCGGTTGTGTAGCTCAAATAGTGTCTGCGGCAGAAGCACAACAAGACAAACAAGCAGTAAAGAGATTTCTTCTTGTCAATGACTCCTACATTGCATGACTAATTCACATATCTTTTAGACATTCACAACGTCAATAGAAAAGGGAAATGCAGATGTGTACACAGATGGTTTGTATATTGACTGCTTGCAAGTTGCATATATCCTTAATTTAATTTCAACCTTGTGTAGGTCAAATGCTGTATCATGAAGCATTGAAGCAGCTAGTGACAATCGAAAAGAAATATGTAAATACAACCACATACGCAGCAAACGACAACAAGAGTATCACAGATCGCATCATCCACACGATTGCCGCTCTGTGGTCATCGAGCACAGACACTGCAGCCATCACTCAATCACCCGCTGCTACCAAGGGACAGCAGTCCAAGGAATTTGAAGCTGCCACTGCATTACTCGAGAAATCGGCTAGAGAATACAAAAACAAGGATGCTTTATTACTACTGGCCGAGCTAAACTTTGTAAGCGTAGATAAACACTGGATAGCACAGAGAGAGAGAGGGAGACTAACATGCGAGAGCATAGTTTTCAAAATATGCATATCCAAGAAACTATCGAAACGCATTCAACTACTACAATGAATTAGCCAGTCAAGGAAACGCAACGGCACAGCAAATGATAGGATTCATGTATGCGACAGGCATCGGTAACATTGCTGAACGAGACCAAGCCAAAGCACTTTTATACCACACCTTTGCTGCCCACGGCGGTGACACGACAGCACAAATGACAATGGGGTATCGCTATCTATTGGGCATTGGCACAGACGAAAGCTGTGAAGACGCACTGTACCACTACAAAAACGTTGCCAATAAAGTCATTGATTACTACCTTTCTGGCCCTCCAGGAGGTCATACCCCGCCTTTGTCCAAGGTACGACTTTCTGAGGAACATGGCGGCGTGTATGGGTACGGAGCCAGTGTCACCACCGAGAAGCGATCTCGACATCCGGGTGGATCAGAAAAGTCGGTCAGTATAGCAGAGATCTTACAGTATTGGCGCTATTTGGCAGCAAAACAGGACATGGATGCACAACTGATGTTGGGACAAGTGTATTATCTCGGTACGCGCAGTATTCCTCGCAATTTCAACGAAGCCTACATGTTTTTCCATCAAATTGTGGATAAAGTATCGCCAGGCGGCAAGATACCCGTCAAGCACAGCAAAGTCATTGGACAAGCAGCTGGTTACCTTGGCTTGATGTATTGGCGTGGCGAGGGAGTCAAGGCCGACGAAAAAACAGCGCACAAATGGTTCCAGCTGGGCGTGGAATTGGGCGACTCGACATCACAAAACAACCTGGGTATGATGTACCTGGATGGCATTGTGGTTGCTAGAAACAAAGACAAGGCGATCGAGTACTTTAAGAAGGCTGCAGATCAGGAAAATCCCAACGCGCAAGTCAATTTAGCCATGGAATATGCCCAGTCTGAAGCCAGCATGCCTCTTGCTATTCGATTATTTACCAAGGCTGCCGATGCCAAGCATTTGCTGGCCTATTGGTATCTTGCACACATGAATGAACAAGGCATGACGCCCAGGCCTTCGTGCCGAGTCGCAGTATCGGTAAGTTGTCTCTTATGATTTTACTAGAGCTAGTTACTGATCCCATCTCTAGTATTACAAGGCCATTACTGAACGAGGAGACTGGTTGAACCCCACTGTGGAGGATGCCTATACAGCGTATCTCAAAAACGATAAGGAAGGTGCGCTTTTGAACTACATGTTGGCAGCAGAGAGAGGATACGAGGTAGCGCAATCCAACGTTGCTTATGTACTGGACAATGACAAGAAGATGCTGGATCATTTGCCACTGATTGGTACAACAACATCTCATCAAGAGGAGCACGAAGCCTCCAAAGAGATCATTCAGGGCCTGGACGAGAAGGAATCTGCCTTCATCTACTGGGCTCGTTCTGCCAACCAAAACAACGTGGATTCAAGAGTCAAGATGGGAGATTACTACTTTAAAGGAATTGGCACACCCGTTGATTTTGAAAAGGCCGTGTCCTGCTATCGAGTAGCAGCTGAAACGCAAGGATCACCATTGGCCTTCTGGAATTTGGGCTGGATGTATGAAAGCGGTATCGGTGTGGCCAAAGATTTTCATCTGGCAAAAAGAGCCTACGACCAGGCACTGAACATTGATCAAGATGCCTATTTGCCTGTCAAACTATCCCTGATCAAGATGTATGCCAAGTACTATTGGGAGTGGATCACGGGCCATGAAGTGGGACCTGCGCTTCAGTCAGGCGGAGCGGATGGAGATGAAGAGACAGTGGCAAAGAAGAAGAAAGTGGACTCTCAAAAGCAGTATGACATTGGAGAAGAAATGGAGCGCCAATACAAGATGAAGAAGCAAAAGGAGCGTGAAGAGCAAGAGCGCATGGGCGAGGATGGGCCATTTACAGGCAGCGATGACGATTACAACCTGGATGACTACTCTGAAGAAGACGAATTGTTTGAAAGCTTGTTGATTTTGTCATTATGTTTGCTAGTAGGCTATCTGGTCTATGTACGTCAATTTCGTTTTGGTGGCAATTTGAGAAATAACGGCTTTGTTAACAACCCCAATGCGAACAACCCTAACGAGAATAACATGAATCAATAAAACGTATCACATTAATCATATTCAATACGTCACTGAACCTTTTACATGTGGGGGAGACCAAAGTCTGCCTTCTCTATACTCAGCAACCCAGGGGGGGTGTCTTGAAATTGGAATAATATACCACCCACCTTAATCAAAGTAGCAATTTCTTTTTAACCCTTCTCTCTTTTTTTTTTTTTTACTCCAAGAAAAAAATGAACTTTACTCGTGTTTTAGGAAAGTCTTCTGTTAACGCTATCCGTGTTCAAAAGGCTAACGCCCGTATGCTTGGTCGTGCCGCTGGTGCCCAAGCTTCCATGGCTGGTAAGAGGCGTTTATTAATGTGTGTAAATGGGATGATTGACATGTATCTTAGTTCGTTCTTACGCCACCGAGCCCGCCTCTGCTGGTCAAATTCGGTAAGCATTTGCATAGCAGCAGCAACAGCATTATCATCATCTACAGCATGTACTCATCTCAATTGTCAATGTCATCTCTAGTTCCGTCATTGGTGCTGTTGTCGATGTCCAATTCGAGCAAGACAACTTGCCTGCTATTTTGAACGCCCTTGAAGTCAAGGACCACTCTGGTGGACGTCTCGTTCTCGAAGTCTCTCAACATTTGGGTGAGAACACTGTCCGTACTATTGCTATGGATGGTACTGAAGGTAAGCTGACATGTACAGAAGGGACGTCATCGTGCCAGAGGCTAATTCGTTCCTTGTAGGTCTTGTCCGTGGTCAAAAGGTTGTTGACACCGGTGCTCCCATTACCATCCCTGTTGGTAAGGAAGTCCTCGGTCGTATCATCAACGTTATTGGTGAACCCATTGATGAGCGTGGTCCCATTGACGCCAAGACCCACCGTCCTATTCACGCTGAAGCTCCCGAATTCGTCGACCAATCTCCCACTCCCGAGATCCTCGAGACTGGTATCAAGGTTGTCGATTTGCTTGCTCCTTACGCTCGTGGTGGTAAGATTGGTCTTTTCGGTGGTGCTGGTGTCGGTAAGACTGTCTTGATTCAAGAATTGATCAACAACATCGCCAAGGCTCATGGTGGTTACTCCATCTTCTGTGGTGTCGGTGA
>DF836363.1:3068-15665 GCA_000950595.1 Mucor ambiguus
ACGTTATACCGCCTTATGATATACTATTACACAGGTTGAAACAGGTTTCATTACCATGTCAATTTGTTTCTCTCTCACTTCTTTCTTCTGGATGCAGTCATTAAACTTGATGCATATCAACATTGCTGCACACTTTATTGGTTTGAGCAAGAATTTAAAACTAGTATCGTGAATGTAAATATGGGATGCAATTTTTATTCCGTGCGTCTCTACCACTACCCTATTGTTGGAGCACTCATTCTTTTCATTCTGTACAACAGACTCATGAAAAAAATGATGCAAGACCAGAGAAAGACTCTTTTCACATCAAACCTTAGATATAAAAAAATTACCAGATTAATACATTTCCTTGCAACTCATATACACTTGATGATGATAGATCCATTTGATCCCGAAAGGTATGTATCACACCACCAATCATAGCAACATCTGATAAAACGTATTGTGAGCTCCGTGTAAACCTTGCTTGATTTCTTTTTGCCATTATATAATGCCAATTCAAGTCAATTAAATGTTGAGATTATACGCATTCAATCGATATGCCGCCTAGTAAATCCGTTAGATCTTGCTATACATTTCATTTGGTTCGTGGCTATAAGATCTTGAAATTACTAGAAACCAGGGCCAGGATGTCATGTATGCACCAGATTACGAAATGCCACCAGAGGGTATATCACGAAAAAGATCTCCTCGGGTGGGGTTTTGAATTTCAAGAAAAGAAGAATCTGATAATTCCGTGTACTACTGCAAGCGAATGTATTAAATAATTGCAGATGACCAATGTGAACATCTCGCAACAGATCAAGGAACTAAGATCAGTAGAAGAAAAAACGCTGGTCATGCTCAATGAATGAAAAGCAGTATTATATTGAAGAAAGTGATCCACAAAATCAATGTCTTTCGAAAAATACAGATCATCTATGGCCTTCTAATTTAAAAGCGGGGGATGGAGTAAAAGAGCGGAATCCATGTTGCTACAGCAAGAATACCGGGTCCTACATTGAAATCATTCTTTTTTGGTCAAACTAAAAATATAAGCGATTACCCAAGGGGAATCCATCTGATAAAATGACTAAAATCAGATAATTTTGATCTATGAAACTCTTCCAACGATTGGCTATCTAATTTTTTCTGTTTATGGGTCTTTATATAAAAAGAGGTTAGCAGCGCCTGTCAATCCCTGTTGGCTTCCTTTTCTTTTCTTCTTTGCTTCATTCTATATATCCACACTTTACACACATACAATGGCTCACGACGATGACAGTGAAGCATTTTCTATTAGAACAACCAGTAATTTTTTTATCGCTGGCTTAGCTTATACCTTCTTTTGGTGGGGTCTCTTTGCTCTTTACTGCATTGGCTATCAATTGAATCGAATTCGTATTTATCGAATTAGAAAGAGTAGAATTGCCGGCAAAGAAGATAATGTAGTAACCGAATTACCTTTGGCCAAGTATTGGAACCGTCTTGACTATGTCGTTCGCATCCCCTACAGCACTGAAATGTTCCCTGTCAAACATATCATTGGTATCACCTTGTTCTGTATCTTGAATGTGCTCTTTTGCTTGTTTGCTCCCTTTGCAATGACAGGCCCCTATATACTCCCTGCTATTGGCCAAATGGATCGTCGTGCTGCCTTTGTTGGTATGGCTAATTGGGGCTTCGTCTTTTTCCTCGCTCAAAGAAACTCTCTCTTACCCAAGATGTCTGGTTTGACCTTTGAGGAATTGATCCCGTTCCACCGTATTGTTGCTCGCATTGGTCTCGCTGAATTTATGCCTCACTTTGTGTGGCGTATGTAAGTTATCTCTTAGATTATTCATCAGAACTGGCATCTAACATTTTCTCTAATTTCAAATAGCATCAAGGGTTACCAGAAGAATTTTGTTGTCAAAGATGCTCTTTTCAGAGACACCGAGCAAACTACTGGTACTATTGCCATGTTGGGTTTCTTGATCATGTTTGTCTCTTCACTCGATTACATTCGTCGCAATTATTTTGAAGTGTTCTATTACTGTCATGTGGTATGTCTTATTGTCGCCATCATCTTTTCCTGCTGGCATGAAACAACTTGTTTCGCCTTCTTTATCCCTGCTGTCATTCTCTGGTTTGCTGACCGCATGATTCGAACATACCAATCTTGGTGTGTCAGACCTACCATGGTACGCGTGGATCAGGTGGCTGCTCAAACAGCTACTCAAGACGGTATTGTGCGCATCTTGTATGAACAGAAGGCTCTCAAGAACGTCAAGCCCGGCCAATACATTTTTGCTGCCTTTGTCATCAATGGCAAGAAGCTCTGGGAATACGCCAACTGGCATCCTTTCACTATTTCTGAAATCTTCCGTGTCAATGAATCAAACGACAGCGGTATTGAAGAACGCGTACTTGGCAGCAGTAACAACAACGGCGAAAAGACTGAAGTAGTTGGCTTCGATGAAAAGAAAAAACATGCCTCTTCTCCAACTGAAAGTTTGACTGATGTCAGCTCCATGTCTGATTGCTCTAGTCTGCGTCGTCGTGGTAATGGTGTCATGAATAAGCAAACCAAACTAATGGCTTCTTTCCACATCAAAGCTTTGGGTACCAAGACAAGCGATCTTTTAAAAACTGCTGCTGCTAATGACAAACTCAAGGTTTACATCGACGGACCCTTTGGTCCACAGTTGCAAGTACAAGATTTCCCAGTGGCCGCATTCTTTGCAACCGGTGTAGGCGTCACCCCTGCCATGTGTGCGATCAAGGACATCATTGACAGAAAGTCTGTGGGTTTACGTACGATGACGACTGATCAAATTTACTTGGTTTGGGCAGTTAGAATCACTGGTAAGTGGCAATTTTCATGAGCTTTCTGCATGGATTAACTTGTTTTTTTTTCTAGATGAAGTCCCTGTATATATGGATATGTTCAACTACTGGTCCGAGAGATGCAAGAATGCTGTTTTGCCCATTCGCTTGTCTGTCACTGTATACATCACGAGAGAAAAGGAAGGTACCAGTCCATTAGAAGAGCTTGAAGGCTTCAAGGTGATCTATGGAGCTAGACCACCCATTGCAGAGGAGATGGATCGAATCAAGACAGTCAATGCCAATCGTAGAGTATTCACCCATGCTTGTGGCTCTACACCCTTCACTCGTGAAGTTGTGAATCAATCAGTCATCCGAGGATTTGAACCTCACAACGAACTCTTTGAATTCTAAATGAGTTTCTTGCCCTTACCCGTTTATATTGTTGTATTATATATTTAATTCTAGAAAAACTAATCTTGTGCTTACCATCTCCCCTACTTGCCTCTTAAATTTCCTCACTCTATACAAACCTCCCCACCTCTTCTCTCTGTTACTTTGTAAATGTAAATAATGAATTTTGACATATAGATCTATGTTGGATTTCCTTATACCTACATACTCTATATATATATATCAAAAAATCTTAATAAAATTACCAATTATTATTCTTCACTACATTTCTAATCTGCATTTTGCTTGTGCCTGAATCGATATATCAACTACCTCCATGTTATACAGTACAGCTTATCCAGGTGCTACTAACCTAGTTGGACAAGATCCTTGGCAAGGCATAATGTACAACATTTGAGGATAGTCGAGACCCGTTGCCATGACACTGAGTAAATCAATCTAAGGCACGTTTAGGTTTGAGCGGTAGCTGGGTAAATCTTTTATGATCTCGAAATGAAAATGGCTCTTAAATGTAAAAACTACTTTTTTACATACTTGCGTGCTTTATTCACCAAGTGCAAGAATTTGCAGCGCTACAATGTACATTTACCATATGTATAGCGTATGAGAGCAGTTCTTTCAATGTAGAGTAATATTTGTGCACACGCTTCTGATTTTAACCATTCAATGTGTAGATCACAACAAGGCAAAGTGAACCGACATATACGTAGACATGCTACAGCAATCCGTGTTATATATAAAATATACAAGAAATGTCGGGCTATACTAGCTCTAGAAACCTGTAAGAGTCTATGGATGTATCTCCCCGCTCCTTTGTACACTTTATAATGATCACATCCGTATGAGAGCACATCGAGCAGATGAGTGGGTGCATCTACAAAGACTTTCACGTGTAATTTTCTTTTCAAATTCATGTAGTATTCGCTCAATATATATCTTCAAGTGGCCCTTGACCTGAAATAAGAGTAAATGACAGTAAAAAGCATCCATTCACTCGGAAGCTATAACAGCCGTAGTTACATTTAGCGTTATCTGATTATCTGATGTATTTAAGCGCCGTACCACACTTCACTTGGGATCAGACGATCGTTTTGGCATGCTCGAAGCACGGAACTAAAGAATTGCTATTCGAGAGAACATTATCGATATACTAGTACGTTTAATTAGCTTGCAAAATTTGCTTTGAGCTACTTGAGCCAAACGATTTTACAGAGACAAATTATCATCAAAAGTTTTAGCATAAACACAATACCTTTTTTGCATGGCATCTGGTTGAAACCCGGTTTCAACAGAGCTCCATCATTTGCTCACCTTACGAACTGTTTTTTAACTGAACAGCAGCACATATTCACCTTGAAAGAGCTTTTTTTTAAGCGAAATATCAGATGTTGGAGCTCGAACGTCGCTGGATCGAATTCAACAAGAATTCAGGGGCAATTGTTGCCATTCAGGGGTAAGCTAATCAAACAACTACCATTAAGCGTGAATCCAATGAAAAACTACATCGTGCTTTTGGACTTTCATAAAAAAAAATACATGTCTACACATAACACAACAGTCTTCTCCTTCGAATTAATAGCTATAATACATAGTTGTCCATACATGTAACACTAACTGACATCCCTTACAAGATGTAAAGCTTACACAGTATCCTCCATATATAAGCTAGCAGTGGGTAGAAACTAGCCTCGCCACACCTGTACTTTATTTTCAAAGCAAGCAGATCAACTTTGTTATAGAGAAGACCCGGGCTTGAGCGTGCAAGATACATTGTCCAAATCATCCATTCGTACAACCTTATACAAATATTTGAGCTATACATAGTCCAAAGCGCATAAATTCAATCATTCAAACCGTAAGCAATGTATTTACAATGATAAAGCAAAATGCAGGAGTTGAAGGGTCCCTCTCTTCAGACTGTACATGTGTTTATTTAAAAGAATTGTATGTTCTCCCTTCTCAACAAGAAGAAGACTTTAGGCATTTTCCCCATCTCTTTCTCTCTTTCTTTTTCAACTACCTTGCAATTATGAGAAACACTGTATACGCTTTTTTATTTATTGTCTTGTTTAGTCTTGTCAAAGCAGATGTGCCATCTCCATCTCACAACTACAATGTGACATTACCAGAGCCAAATGCACCTTATGTAGCTGGACAAATGCTCCCTATCAGTTATACGCTGCCTGATGACACTAATTTACCTAATTGTAAGTAGCTTTGATACATGCTTTCTATGCCATAAAAGAAACTAAAGCTGTGCTTTGTATCCAGTGCTGTCCTTGTCTGTGCTTTTCACGACCCAGGATCCTACTCTCAACTTTACAGATATTGTGATTACTTCGAATGCGGATATCTCTCAAGGCTTTAGTTTCAGAAGAACACACAACACGATGGTTTACTTTGAGCATCAGCTAAGTGTATGAATACAACTACAATCATGCATGCAGAAGCAAATGACTAACTATTGTAATGAATAGTATGCTATACCAAACAACACACTACCTGGCAACTACATTGTGTTATTTGTAGATTCCATCTCGAAATCCAATACATCTGTGCCTATTCTAGTTCGACCTTACGCAGCCCCAGTAACTACACTGCCTACAAACCCCAACAGAGCACATCCTTCAAATGGTGGGTCTATATTTGCTTATCACAGCAATGATGTTCAAGCGACACACCAAATAAACTGGACACTAGCCAACGTCTCATTGGCTCTTTTGTTGATTGCATGTAGTGCACTGTAAAATGACCAAGTACCTCCTCTCCTTCTTTTCCAAGGAAAAAAAGTGCTTATTCATCGATAGTATCATATAATCACTCCATCCTATTTAATTTATAAGTTGTCATCCATACAATAGTAGTCTAATTCGCACATCTAATCTCTATGTAATCCAGATTTATGAAATAAATTAGCGTGCGCCCTAGTCATTAAATCATAAAATGATGATTGCAACTATCAAAATGTTAGGGGCAAACACAAAATGTCATGCAATTTTGCCTGTTCATCATTCTGCCCTGTTGCGTAACCTATTAAATCATCCGTACGCACTGTACCACATGTGCCTAATAGGAACGCATCTGTGCAAATAGTCGTTGTGGTTTTTCCCGGCTTTTTTCGCGAACCCAATTCAATGAAACAATGAGCCTCCATCCTTGTGTTTTTGATGAGATCTTTAGGTTGCCTTTAATAGTAAATTAATACCAACAAGCTGTCTTTTCATTACAATTCATCCATCACCACAATCTAGAATCTTGAAAAAGAAAAAAAAAGTGCTATTCGTCATTCAGCCATTTCGAAGCACTAGCTTAATTTTTTTAGTGTCGTTTTTCATGAACACAAAGAATATAACAGCAATTTGCCTTTTCAACTCTGCAATATGACGCTGTTTGTATACAAAATCCCAAGGAAGATCCCAAAATGAACATAGAAACACACCATGTCATGCCAAAATAGCCGGGAGCTCCGTTTCAATCCTCACACAAGATATAAATTAGAAAGGCTGCCAATACTTTGATTTACTTTTTTTGTTTCTATTGAATCATATACCCTTTTTATAAATACAAAAATGGATCATTTATACCAGTTACTCTGTATACCAAAAGCACCTTCCCTCCAAATCTCTGATTTGAAGACGGGTAACTTTAACCAATTCCTCGATGTGTCCATGAAATCATCCGCTAGCATTGAAAAGAACCGCGAGCTCAAGAGCGATGCCACCAAGGAATTTGCCAAGCTTGTTGCTGCCAAGAGTCATAGTCCTAGCAACACAATGCGCACTATCAATGATATCTTCAAGAGTGCTTCGGGTGCCTGTCATTTGGATCGCGAGCGTGCCTTGATTGATTGGCTTCAAGTCTGTGTCTCTACTGCTGTTGAATTTGCTTTAGATCCCGAGAAGGCTCAAACTGTCCACAGCGAAAAGCCTCTTCCTACGCCTGCTAGTCCAAAGAAACAAACATCAGCCAAGAAAGGCAAGAAGCAGCAGCCACAAGAAGATGAGTATGAGCCAGAAACAGATGTTTCTTGGGAGGAGGATGATGGGGATAGATATGACATGATTGGAAGCTCTGATGATGATTATGTCCCCTCCATGGAAGATGGCGTTGTACCTTCCAAGTCTCGTCCTTCAAGAAAGAGTGATAACGGTACCACGCCCACCAAAAAGGTCCCTCGCAAAAAGAAGAACCAAGATCAAGTGGTACCTCCTTCTCCTCCAAAGAACAACAAGGATGCAACCATTCCCATCATCAAGGAAGGTGCTGGTCCAAAGGCGCTTCAAAAGTATTTCGCTGATCTCGAGCATGTGGATCCTGGATTCAAATCAACATCGGATGCTGTTTTGCCTGGTGGCTATTTTGCAAGAGCCTTCTTTTTCCCTTCCAAAGACAGCTTTAATGTAATGTAATGAAATCATATTTAGTGACACCTTGATACTAACCGTAATTTCTTTCTGTTTGTGTAATCTACAATAGGCCTTTTTGTCAGTCTTGTATTCAGCCACCAAAACGATTGATATTTGTGTGTTTGCATTTACCGACGATGATGTCGCTGATGCATTGATTGCTGCCAAGAAGCGGGGAGTGGCTATCAAGATCATTACAGATAATCAACAAGCAGCTGGTAAGGGTGCAGACGCAAAGCGATTGCAAGAATCGTATGGCATCCCATTCAAGACAGACAATACGTAAGTTTTTTGCTTGTGCTGGAGGGGAATGTGGTACTGATGAGATCTGTAGAACTGGTTATATGCACAACAAGTTTGCCATTGTCGATAGTGCCACCCTTATTAACGGTAGCTTCAATTGGTCCAAGGGGTAAGTTGTCTCTTTAGTGACATTCATGGATACACTTTACTCATACATGGTGATATAGTGCACGATTCAAGAACAGAGAAAACGTCTTGATTACCAACATTCCTATTTGTATCAAGGAATTCCAGGGTCAATTCGATTCGCTCTGGGCAGAGTTCTAAGCATATCAACATCTAACTTGATTTATTTACTACCACTTAATTTCTAATAAATACCATCTACACCGTACACACGCTCACGTTACATCATTTCGTACATGATTGAGGAGAGAAAAGTTGACTGCATCAAAAGGAGACAATGAGTCAATGACACACATGCTCTATTTACAATACTGAAAGAGTGTTGATCTCAATTGCCTGCTCAGGATAAGCTGCACTCTCATCAAGTCGAAGCGTTGCATTGATTAATGATAATGAGCATAAATCCGGTACATTATCATAGATTGCATAAAGAGCTTGCTTAAATACGTGCATCTCTTTAAGCGTTAAATGTCAAAGAGCATTTGCTAGTTGCAAGCTGTCTAAAAACTGATTCTTTCTAACGATATATGTTTGCATATCGATTTTGTGCTTTTTGAACTCGTTGAAATCAAACATTTTGATGTGCAGTATTGTCAAATTGGCGAGCGTCCCTCCTCCTGCTGCTGCTATTTCTAACCATAATGTTGTAAAAGATGGGGTTGGCCAATTGCTTTCTTTTATAGATACAATTGGCGATGTCCAATGTGGGATGCTGTCAAGTGGTTCTATCTGGTTACGGTATGCACTTTCAATGTTGCTAACGTGCACGGTGGAAACGATAAAATCCAGGTGTTGCAGATTTGGAAACATGCGGGGAAGCCCAAAAGCTTTTTCAATGAAGGTTACTACAGTAGGCAGATCACGTATGTGCTTTGCCAAGTCCGGACGCTTCTCGTAAAGCGTAAAATCTAATGAGTTAGGCAGTATGGCAACGCGATGGAGCACATCATCGGTGATCATTGCAGACCAACTTTTGCATACAAGTATTGCTTTATATTGCCAACTTTTGCAAACATAATGCGCTGCATTTTACTAGATAAACGTTCCATGATTATACAATGTGTTATTGTGGACAAAGAAAATACAATTAGGAAGAAGATTAATATACGTATATTTACACTTGAAACGTTTTCTAGGCTATCGTTTTGGATCCTCATCATGTGATATATAAAACCTGATTTACGGTTTCTCTCTTTTGTACAGGTATCATATCTTTATTTACACGAGCAAATAGCTAGTAAGGTGGCATCATGTACTGTATTTTCTAAGCAAATCGAGTATGGCCAGCAGACTCCCAAGTTAGGCCAGTTACCTCACTTCCAAAGCCAGATCCATCTAAAGCTAATGCACCATCGGAATCTGCATAATAATTGGTAGGCCCTGTGTCTTGCACACCAGCATTTTTTCTATCAAACAGCATGAGTATCATCCGTCACTTACCGTGATCTAGCACCTACTTTTTTCTCTCTGCTGCATTGATAGCGACGGCTGTGCCAATCGTTCTCTTCTTCAAGCCCTTGTCCGTTGGTTTACCATCGCATTCAAACGAATGATCCATAATATTCTGTTTGGGAAACATCATGTAACATAGTGGACATTGCTTATTGCCCATTCGACGTCTCTCGGCTTCCTATAGTACCGCACACTCTTGAGATTGCTACGCTCTTTACACTTGGTGCATCCTGTTTACCTTGAGCTCATCACTGAACAGTTTTCGCCTACTGCTGACATGATTGATATACAACTCCAAATCCTCCTCTTCTCCACTCTCATCGTCGACACCGTATACCACCTTCTTTTTAATAAATTCAGGTCGACTGAATAGACTTGGGTTCTGCGGTGAAATAATAGGTCTTTTGCGCATTGGCGCTGGAGGCGAGTTTAATGAGTTGGGCGAAAACAGGCTGTTTTGTCTTTGTTCCTGGCTACTACTGCTACTGCCATGCATCTGCCTGGGTGGTGATGATGAAATTAAAGGCCTCTTGCCCATGGTAGCAGAAGGAGAACCTTGCGCTGTCTGACTGAAGATTGGTGTTGATGTTGGTGAGGGTACTAAAGTAGATGGCGATGGTTCAGGGCTGTTTGAAGCAAAAATGGCCGCTAATTCCTTGTCCATTTCAAGCTTTTTTGATATATCGACAGATGATGTATTTCTAGACAGACCAGAAGAAGTACGCCTGGATGATTTTGTTAATATCACAGTTCTTGCATCTCTCTGAAACAGACTGTTGATGCTATTCAATGGAGGATGGTGTTCTGATGGCCTGGCCTCGGTAGCATAAATGACAACAGGTGCAGGGATTGGGTTTGGCGAGTTATGATGGATTTTGGATGTGGTGGGCCCTTTGGGAGGTGTTCGTGTTAGTGCCCTTGGTTTTGGTATTGGTCGAACTTTTGCTTTACTAGAAGATGGAGAATGAGCAGGTATTGGCGAACTAGTAATTGTTTTTGTTGGCTGAACAACTGTTGATTTAGGTAAGGTCTCTGATTGTACAAAAGGTGGCGGCGGTTGTTTCTTCGATGACAAAGCTTCTATATTAGAAGATGTGAATGCTTTTGAGGAAGATGTTTGTTGAGGCCTAGGTGCCGGCTTCGTAGTGGTGACATTTGGTATGTTATCAGCAGTTTGTGTAGCTCTTTCTGGTTCATGTTGCTCTTTGTTTTGTGGTAATACAGCTTTCGTGCTAGCATTCTTCACAGGCGTCAAAGGTCTCATAGATGGAGCGCATTCTAATATCTCTACAACATCGTCGTCGTCGTCGGAATCGATGATAATAGTAACTTTACTCATTTGCCTTTTGCTAGTACAGTAGCAATAATAAGGCACTGAATAAGAAAGTTTAATACATTCGAAAAGGCAGTACCTCTGTGATAATGGCCATTGGATTCCGGGATAATGCTAAACCATCTCCGAAGAAGAGATGTTGTACAATTACAATTCCTGCTTAATAGGTATTGATCTGTTGTTTTAAACTATTGAATTAGAATGATATTTGTTTTTAGTAAATGTGAGATGAAAGATATGTTTACTTTTTAAAAATGCGTTTATCTGAATGGTTGAGAAATTGTAGTGCATAAACCCCTTCATCGAGCCATCTAAAGCAAGCTAGGGCAATCATTCTCGCACATGGAGGATAGAATGGCAAATATACATAGCATTTTGCAAATGATAGGTGCCATGTCGAGTCACTTCAACTAGATTCAGTGGCAATATTTTGCTTCCAATGTTGAGCGTGTATTAAAACAGAGAGACAATAGGCACATGGGCGCGACACTATTGTGCCAGAAGAGCTATAACTGTCTTTAAAGATTAAGATATTCTTGATGGGTAAATATATCTGTGTTGTGCATCGACATGGACAAACTATGGCAGCTGAAGTGTATCTCAACTAGTAAGGTGCCGAGGTCTATCAGAGCTGATGAGCGTTGTATAAAATAAATTACTATTTTGACATCTAGAATTTAGTATAAAAAATAGAAATACATTTTGTCTTGATCCATAAATCTTTAGTTTTTGTGTCTGATCTTATCCTAATAAATCTTTACTTGTTTAATGACATTATACATTTTCTATAAGTTACAGATTATAAAAGTTATTTTTATATTTTGTGCCTGACACTGTCCTTGGAAAGTTCACCATTTTTATCATTCTTTGTCATTACTCCCCAACATCCTTCTCAATAACCCTATATCAAACACGCCCTAGTCAACAAAAGTGCCCTCAACAACTTTTACTAGACTTGTACCCAACAGTTGTATATAAATCAAAAAACTTTTATTAGTAGCTTCTGCTCATCATTTTTTCAAATATTCATTTTCTAAACACCAACCGATATGCATGCAACATCTGATACGCGAAAATCCTCTTTAAGTAAAATGTGTGAAAAGATACCAGTTGTTGAAAAAGTGAGACTCAACATAAAGACATATACATATCAAGCAAATGATCTACCAAAAAGGGTTCATTTTACAATGACTTATTCACAATGAGTAGTATTATTTTTTAAGAGGTTTCGCATGAAGACACCCCTCTTTCTGTTGAAAGAGAAAACTGTTTCTTACATTAGAGTCTCAAAATTAGGCGTATACAAAATGTGAGCAGAGGATCATGTTACTCGGGCTACCTCGATTGAGTCTTGGTCATTGATGGGGCATGCTACTTTGTCAATTTTCATTCAAAGACATCTGTTTGTCTTACTACGACATACTTGCTATGCTGGAAATCGTTTATGCTGCACGCTACGCATTCTCTGGCCAATGACTACTTGCTTGCCACTGCAGCCATTTATTGATTCTTGATTTCATCGGTATAGATTCTTATTTCGAATAGTTGGCATTTGATGATATTGGCCCTTCTACTATCAGATTGCCCCTACCACGCTGTCCAGAATTGAAATTTGCACAAGTATGAAATTCACCACTAGCAATTCTTATTGCTCTTTTATCTCAAATAAACCAACGTATAAATACCAGCACATCTGAACATCTCATCAGTCTCAGTTAACCTGGTTTTACTGAAGAATGGTACGCTATAAACTCTACTCAACGATTATAGGCTCAG
>DF836363.1:24548-49214 GCA_000950595.1 Mucor ambiguus
CCAGCTGCTATTATTCTAGGAAGAAGAAGAATGAAATAATCATTATCCTCTTATTGCGAGCAAACCTTGTGATCTATTGAAAGTGTAACCTTGGCTTGGGCCGAGTTACAATGTAACCCTGACAGTTCAAGGTGTGATATTTGTCATTGAAATGTCGGTGCCTTTCTCTAGAATACTGCGAAACTATGGCATCAAATCTATGTGAAAAAAAAGTCTACAAGCCTTACCATTGCAACTCAAAACAACAAAAGTTATATTTTGTGTGATTCCTTGCACAGGCTATATTGATTTCCTGTGAAAGACACGACTTAGTAATGCGCCTTCTGGTGCTTGTAATTTGTACGGCGTTGGGAGAGCATTTAGGAACATATGATATGACGCTTTAAATACTACTGACCTTTAGCTGTTGTGGATAAATCAACCTGCAGTAACAGCAAACTAATGCTTGCTTATGTCTGTTCAGCTTGGCGCAGATTGTTTGCTGCAATTTTAGTGTTGATGATTGTCAAATTCTATGATTTTATTCAAGATACCCATTCGAGTACGCTGTAGTTAGATCGAGGACATTAGATATAATCATTTTCCAAAATGCATTGACACTACATTTGGCAGCGCTCAAATCGATCTTGAAGCTATATCAACCGCGATTCGCCACATTTTTACCTACTAGTTTGTCGTCTTTGCTTATCTCAATCTAGCACTGATGCAGACGCAGCGCACTAATAGCGGCAACGTTTGATTGTAAATGCTGTGTATTACAGTGAAGTGAGTCTAGCAATTCGAATTCCATAGACTTATCATGCCATCTAGCAATGACAAGAGAGATATTTATAGCTCACTCGGTGGTTCAATGAACAATAAGCATTTCTTCCATCTCGGCACAACCACATCGAAACATGTTTTCCTTCCAGGCACTGTATATTATTCAAATAAATAACTCTGATATGATACAACACATCATTTAGTTTCATCTCCTTTATGGCATCAAATTAAAGAGGCCCAAGAATCAATTACAATTACAATACAATTACATTCTATCCATTGTACGACATGAAATCAAAAGGAGGGATAACTTACTTTCATAGCTTACACAAGAAATTTGCTCAGTGCAACATGACATATTATTAAATTTGATCAAATCTATTATGTATCATTGAGCTGATAGTTATAAATATCTATAGTGCTTTTACTTGGCCTTCCTCCCTTCTTTCTCTTTCACTTTCGCATATCTCTATTTTGCATATCTTTCTCCAACTGTCTCCACTCCCTTGTTTTCTCTAACGCAGCAAACTGGATTTGCTGTCAAACAAATAGCCGTCTATAACGATTCTAATAGAACTTTAATTCAAACTACATCTCCACTTACATAATACATAATACGCTAATCATGGTGACATTCAACAAGATTGTAAGCGTCTACACCATCACTCACAATAGCTACATGTATACTCAAAAAAGACGATATCCCATAGGTTCGTCGTATCACCGAAACTCGCTGGTCGAAACTATACATTGCAATGGCATTGCTCCAATGCATATTCATCATCACATTACAAGCATCCATTTGTGCACAAAATACATTACAAGCCGACCTGTTACCAGACATTGGCGATGACACAAATCTGCTATCGTCAACAACATCGAGTGCAGATACAATACCTATACGAGCAAAAGATAGATTAGGTCGCATCAAATGGGAAAACATTGCGTTCATGGGATTTCAAGCTTGGTTCTTTGGCATGGCAGTCGATGCAGTAAGTACAAGTTGTCAATTGGGAAAATCTCACGGTCTCATCTATTGGGTTACAGACTGTCTATCAAAACACAGCAGAGATCTTGGTGCTCGCCGTGCTCAACTGTTTCTGCGCTATTCTAGGTGCATTGGAAGTAGTAGATGGCGTCAAATGGCTGAATCAGTTGCGACAAACACAATATTCCGTATGGCCACTGGCCAATGCAGAAAAGATGGAAATTGCATTAGCTGTCATCATTGTGGCATTTGCCATTATCATGTCTTATCTCTCCTACGAAATGTCCAAGCAGTTTGGTTGGAACATCTACAAAAAGATTGGTGCAGATGTGCGTATACAAAAGATGTACAGAATCTTCCAGTTCTTTGTGCTGGCGCTCAAGATTGATATCTTTACCGAGTTTCTGATTTCCATCTTTTACCTCATTCAATTTGCCGTCAAAGTAAACGGAACCCAATGGGATACTTGGATCCAACTAGCTGTAACCATCCTCATGCTGCCGATGCTTTATTTTGCAAGAACGGCTGGAAGTACAGAAAGTGAAGGACGCATGATTACGTTTGTGTGCTTTCAGGCAATTGTCATTATTCATTTTGCTTTGGTGCTGGATCAAACATTTCAACCCAATAACAATTGGTATACCTGGATTACATTTGGTACGTGATCCACTACACTAGATAGCTGTATGACCCCATTACTGATTTATCGCAATGCATAGTCTGGATCGGTATCGCAGTCGATGTAGCCACCATGGTACTTGGCATCTTGACCATGCGCAACTTTGATCAAGGCCTGAAGCCCTATGTACAAAGAGGAGCCAAGAATAAGCAAAGGCATCACGATTTGGAGCTCAACAAGACGAGCACAACGGATACATGGCAAATTGATGATTAGTTTGATATATAAATAGTATATAAATTTTTAATAAAATTTGTGTCTGTGTGTGTGTGTGCGGGTTGTTTAGAGTACAAAAAGATAATGTCGTTTGGAGGTGGAAAAAATGCAATTTGAAACAAGTACAAGATTCTAGAAAGGAGCCTTCTATTTAAGCGAATGGAGGAAAAGCCTTTGTTGGAATAGCAGCAGTAGCAGCATTCGTATTGTTGCTATTGAGTGTGGCGGAAGAGGGCGATTCTACGGCTGCTGGTGATAAAGGAGAGGTGATTTCTGAAGTAGGACTTGCAGCCACAGCACCCTTCAACGCCATCAATTGATTTGAACGGAACGTCTCGTAATGAACCATGGCAGTTGTCTCTACCAAATCTTGTAAATGTGTTCTCGTCAAAAAGTTGCGCAGATGAATGAATTCACAATGATTCTCATCCTCGACAATGATGGTGCCCCATCTGTTTTTGCGTCCAATTACTGCTTTTCCATCGACCACCACTTGTCTCTCTGAGCCAACAACGGCAAAGGGAAGTAGCTGTCTAATATGAGCATTCAATGCACGTTCTTCATCGTCGTAGTCTTCGGTGGTATCATAGGGATATAAGTCAATGTGATGGAAAGCCAGCTCGGCATTGATGCGTTGCTTAAATGCGGCTCGTTCCTCGATGGTGAGTGAATCTGATTTTGCAATGACAGGTACCACATTGACGACTTGAACGAGCTTCTTGAGGACAATCACATCAATTGGCTTTAAACTGTGTCGTGGTAGGATAAAACATGAAATTAATTTTATATTGGTGTAACTGCTCCCCCATTGCAAACTTACGAGTGACCAGAAGGTGCAATAAAGTAAAGACAACAATGGACTCGGTTGTCTTGAATCACTTTTTCACGTTGGGCAGTGAGTTCTTTACGCAGGTAGGCTGAATGCTGATCTTTGACATATTTGATGATGGGTTCCCAGCTAGGAAAAAAATGGTATGAGCAGCAGCACTCGACATCCCCTCATCTCATAAACCAACACTTACCAATTCTCGTTATCCACTTGATCGCCATAACCAGGTGTGTCCACAATGTTTAATCTCAGGCGAACTCCATTTTCCTCAATGACTATAATAAGGATATTAGAATGCTTATGTTTCCCTCTCAACTAAGATGCTTACCATGAGATACAGATTCAATTTGGGTAGTTTGTTTGTGTAAATCTTGGACATGTTGACGCCCTTTGCTATCGATGAGATGTGAAGCAAACAAGGTATTGACCAAGGTGGATTTTCCCAAACCAGTTTGTCCTTCAATATGATGTCAATAAGCCATCGCTCTCTGTCTCCTATTCCTCTCGCTCCCAAAACTTACCAACAACCATGACATTGAACTGAAACCCTCTTTTAAGTGATTTTTTCTCAATTTGTTGAGTAATTGTATCGAAACCGACATAACTGTTTAAAGCTGTCTACGAGTCATCAGATGTGTATGTGCATGAGTATATCGACATTACATGTCATGTATCGCCCTATTTTTCTTTTGCTACATTACCTGCTGAATAAATGTGGACATGATGAATATCAAGTATTTGGTATTTATATATATATAGATGTGAAAAAGGAAAAGAAAGAGGAAAAGAGAGGAAAAGCAAAGTGTAGAGATGATTTATAAAAAAAAAAGGGGAGCTCAAAAAAGGGACAGGACAGGGAGAGAATAACAAAAAGGCACACACACAGACTAAAAAACTATTCAAAAACTTTTGATCCCTTTTTTGTTTATTTATTCTTGTTAATAGATAGGAGAAAAATACACAGATTTAGTTTTGATATTGATCCAACTACACATAAAAGAAAAGCATGAGTCATCCAATTCACAACACGCAATGTAAAAACTTACCATCAATGTCATTGTTTTACTCGAATTCAGGTCTTGATCCCGATAGATACCAACCAAACTCTCTGCCTTTTCGTATAGTGTATGTTTAAGTGAGATGACAATAAATTGGAAATCGGGTGTTGCATGTTGTCGAATGTAACTGGCCACTGTGCTCACATTGGTATTATCCAGTGCTGCATCAACCTCATCCAAGACAAAGAAGGGCGAAGGCTTGAAGCTGTGAATAGCAAACAACAAGGCTAAAGCTGCCACACTCTTTTCACCACCCGACAGTTGCTCCATGTCTCTGAATCGCTTCATGGGCGGCATGGCATGGTAGGTGATACCCTCCAGATAGGGCTCATCTTCATCTTCAGCAGTCAAATAGGCGGTACCGCCCAAGGTAAATGTAGGGCTCTTTGTGAGATCCTTGTACACGGTATCGATCTTTTCAGATATGTGGCTAAAGGCGGCAAAGAATTTGGAGTATCGCTTTTGCTTGACCAGGTTGAATGCTTCTTTGGCGGATTTGGCAGTGGCTCTGGCTGTGTTGAATTCTTGCTCGGCTACTCTGAGTCGTTCATGCACACCTTCTAAGCGAGAAACAGCCTTCAAGTTGGGTGCCATCTGCTCAATGTCGTCACCGTATTTCTTGATTTGTTCCTGGAATTCATGGTCTAGGCGTGCGCTGTTATCGCGACGCTGAGCTGCACCAACCGAGGAAAAATCGACTTCCACTTCCCAGTCAGTGGATTGGATCGACATTTGAGACACAGGGACATCCAAATCCATGTCTGTGCTGGCACTGTGGGCGGTGGAATTGGTGCTGCTGACACTGCCTGTTACAGAAGAAGCATCAGACACAGACTCAGTGTCATCGGTGCGCTGTGTCGCTTGGTTGCTGGCGTCTTCAATGATGATATCGTCCATGGATCCACGCGTCAGGGGCAAGTTGATACCCTCCAGCTTGCACTTTCTAAAGATGGCGACACGCTCAGCACGCACCTTTTCATACTCGCTTTCCACAGCACGGAACTCTCTCAACAGCTCTTCTACGTTTTTGCCCTTGGCCTCCAATGCACGGCTCACTTCATTGATGTCGATTTGCTTTTGCTCTTCCAAATGAATTTGCTTTTGCAGGTCTACCTCGTACGATTTCAACTTGAGTTGGAGCTGTTCCGTCTTGCCTGCCATGCCAGCAACATCAGCCTCGAGTTTGCTCTTTTGTGCAGCATCATTGACCAGTGTCGTTTCCAGCTTCTTGAGACGCGCAATCAGCTCGTTGAGCTGATCCTTTTCAAAGGAAAGTTGTGTCTCTAATCTGGATTTTTGTGATGCGAATTGAGCGCGCTGTTCAATGACCTCGTCAGAGACACCATACTGCATGGCTTCATAATCACGAATGGTGGGCACATTGATCTCGGCACAGAAGTCCTCAAAGATGTGATCCTCGATACGGTTGATATCCGCCTGGACACGGTGAATGCTGGCATCCAATTGATCCAAATCGCGCTTGTGTTGCTCGTAGGGATGCATAGCTGCAGCTAGGTTTTTGCGTGTGTTCTCCAGTGTACCTTGAAGACCTTCAATGCGTCTCTCTAGTGTGGTCTGCAATAGTAAACATGTTAGCCTACACATGTACCCTCTTTATGCTCTACATGGACATCTTACCAATTCTTCCTTGAGTGTGTTCAATTGACTGTTGAGATTGGAGCAATCACTCTTGGCAGAATCTTCAGCACTACCCATACGCTTGGTCTTGCTGATTTGGTTCAACTCTTCTAGAAGCTTGTCTCGGCTGCGCATTAATTCTAGCAAGGAGTTTTAGTATCTCGTGTCCATTGGCCACACAAGAGTCCATCTAGTTTACCTTCCACATCACTTTGAGCCCACTTCTTGGTGGTCTGTGCACCACTTTGACCACCAGTCATTAAACCACTTTGGTGAATAACAGAACCGTCCAAAGAGACAGCTATAATACCTATAGTCAATTCATCTGCTGCATTTCACCTATCAACAGCAACTTACTTCTGACATTTTCATTCATTTCGAAACAAATTTGCTTGGCAATATTGAGGTTATCACAGATCAGGGTATTTCCACATGCGTATTGAACGACGCTATCGTATTGCTTATCGAACTTGAGCACATCATAAGCGAGACGAGCGCCCTTGACAAAATTACGGTAACGATCGTTGATGGGAGGCAGAGACAGCGAATGCATGGGCAAGAATGTAGCGACACCGACGTGCTGTTCTCTCATGTATTCAATGCACTCGGAAGCAGTTTGTTCATCTTCCACCACAATAGCGTCCATGTTTCGTCCCAATACAGTGGCAATGGCTGTATCGTATTTACGTTGATTGGGTCTACACACATCAGACAATTTACCGTGCACGTTGGGATAGATTTGCTTGAGCGTAGCTACACTCTCATTGAATCTAGAGTCCTTTTCTGACTCTTGCTGGGTGACACTGGCTTCCATCAGCTTGCTCAAGACGTCTTGCAGTTTTTCGTTCAGTTTCGCCTCGCGTTGATGTGTGGTGGTACGCTCATTTTCAAGCATCTTGAGCTCGGATTGACGTACAACAAGACGTTCCTGAATGCTCTCTGCTTCCAGAGTCAATGCTGCCTTTTCTTCGTTGGCTTGACGCAAATCATCCAAGGTCTCTGCTTCGGATGTCTGCAGCTTTTCCATCTTGGACTTTTGTTCATCGAGTCGCTGCTTTTCAGTCTTGTATTGGCGTTGGTACTGTTGCAACAGCTGCTGCTCTTCCACTGCCTTGACACTGACTTCTTGCTTTCTGCGCTCATAGTCCATCAACTGAGCACCTGTTAAAACGGGTCCATTGGTCAAGCTTGCTGTGGTAGGAATGGATGCTTCAAACTGTTGTTCTGTGTATTGCAGTAATTCAAGATCTTTTTCCAATGTAGCTACCACTTGCTCTTGCTGTTGACCATCTCGCTTGATGCGCTCGATGCTTTGTTCAGTTTGCTTCATCTTTTTCTCCAGCTGAGCAATCTTTTCCATATTGCTGATAGAAGTGGGGTGCTATGGAATACAAAAAGAGAGTGTGTCAATAGGCATCATTGGGTGGTTTTTGCATGAAAGGGGAGGGGGGAAACTCACTTGCTCATCCAACTCTCTGTTGATCTTACGAATATGCAGTTCACATTTGATTTTTTCTCTGTGAATAAGCGCCTTCTCTTCTCTTGCCTTTTTGAAATTATCCTCCATGCCAGCCACTTCGAATTGAAGATCGTCCTTGTCCGAATTCTTTGCGGAACTCTCCTCCTCCAAAGCTCTGGCCTTTTCTTCAACGTGAAATAATTTCCAAAGCAAATACTGCACAGTCAAATCACGCTTATCGGCCACCAGCTTTTCAAACTTCTCTGCTTCTTCCTTTTGCTCTTCGTACAGCTTGATTTCAGCCGCAATACCACGCTTCTTGTTGAACGTATGCGCACTCTCTTCAATGGCTTCGTCTCTCTTTTGCTTTAGATCTTCATACTGATCTCTGTAGTCCCAGGAACCGCTGATTTGCTCAATCAAGCGAGTTAAATCCTTGGGATTTTGACTAGCAACCGACTCCACGTCGCCTTGAAACACCAAAAAGTTTTTAGCCTTGACCAGAATGTTTTCCTTCTCCAGTGCCTTGTTGTAGTCCGTGTATTGCACAACTCTGTCATTGATGCGATATTCAGATTGGCCATTGGCGTTGATGGCACGCATGAATCGAATTTCGCGACCCTGACTGGTCTCGTACACGGCAGTGACATGTGCTTTTTTGGGTGAACGAGTGCTGACACCACTGCTTGGCGTAGTTGCGTCTCCCTCTTTGCGTAAGGCCTCTGAACGATAAATCATGTCCTTGAGGTTTTGTGAACGCAAATGACTAGAGTGGACGCCCAGGACAAATGAAATGGCGTCCATCAAGTTGGATTTACCTGGATGGCCAAGTGAGTAAGAAAGCTGTCAAATGTGTCTAGACATAGCGACTACGTACCTGCACCATTGGGACCAATAACACTGGTGAATTGGTGAAAGGGGCCAATGGTTTGATGGCCTTTGTATGATTTGAAGTTTTCAACTTCGATACGAATCAGTTTACCCATATCGTTTTTGACAGTAGAAGAGAGAAGCAGGTGAAAAAGAAAAACGATGCTGTAAACCGCGTTGAAACTAAATTATCCATCTCTCTCTCTCTTTCTTTCCCCCCTCACTGGCTCGTCCCGTCCCTTTTGTTTTTTGACATGTACGCGACGCGCCTTGCAATTCCAACTCCATCATTTCACACAATGCCACTACTGATCCAGTAACATGCCTCCGGCTCCATGGCCCATTGGCAGACATGGCATTCTCTCAAATAGACATTCCATCCAAGCTCACAGCTCGAACGCAGAAAGCAATGCTTCATCAATTGATACTCATACGCCGTTTCCCTGAGTTGTTTTCCATAAAATTGGCATGCTCATATCGCTCTAGGTGGTTCCTTACAAGGGTAAACCTGCCAAAATCTGCCCAAATCATGCCACGAAACAGAGAATAGTAGACAGGGCCGAAAGCCTATCTGTAAACTCTGATCCTCTCCCATTCTTTCTCGATTTGACCAACAAAGCTTCAAGTGCATGTGTTGTTGTATGTTAATGTACATTGGGCGGTGATTTTATTGTGGCAAAATATTTATAATAAACTACATAAAAGCTAAAAATCTAGTTTAATCTTCTACGCTTGTTCTCTTCGAGTCAGGCATGCTGTTCAGCTTCTTCTTGTTGCTGTCTCTTGTGTTCCTCTTCATAATTCTCCAGCCTCATATCATTCAGACCCAAATCCTCATTCACCTCCCAAGGACGGTCGTAATCTTCAATGGTCATTTCTGGGTCTGGGTCGGGAGCATACAAGTTTTGCAAGTACGAGTTGGACAAGGGATCGTCAATGATGAGAGTGACAGGCATCATCTTGCCATCAGCGACCAAGGTCAAGTTGTTCAAGAAACGAGCCCATCTGTCTTTACCTGAATCCGTACCCGAATCACCTTCGATAAAAGGTGCACGATCACGCAATTCCGTGTGTACTTGTCTCAACAACCCTTCAACCGTAGTGAAGCGACCACCCAAAGTACCTTGTGTCAGCTCCAAATTGATCTCGGGAATACTCAGACCACAGGTCTCTGATTTCAAGATATCTCTGGACAAATCCTCTGCGTCGGTGATCTTGAGTATGATGCGCTTGCCCTTGTCAGAAATGGGTCCTCCAGCCTTGACTTCATTGCTCTTGTAGCCACACTGCTCACAGTTGGTAGCCATAATGACAACTTCCTTGAAATGAGGAATTTCCATGACATGCATGTTGGTGGAACAGGGGGAGTTACAGCTGGGACAATTGGCAGGGAAAGACATGACTTCGGGGAGGCCAGTCTTTTCATTCAGCATCTCGGATGCAGTGCCTGTGCGCTGAAGTGCTAATGCAGCTGCTTGTTCAGCAGGCGTCTGTTGATTTTCAGCTTGAAGACCGAGGAAAGCTTGCTGTTCAGGTGTACGTGTGTACCATCTCAACTTGATTTGAGGGTCTTGGTTGGGGAGACACTTGTTCTCGACATAGGAATTACCAGAGGGATCATCGAGCTTGAGTGTGAATGCGCTTCCTTCCTTGTAGCTGTTCAAAGTGGCAATGATTTCCTCGATTCTGTTGTACACAGCCTCTTCAGTGGCTTTACGGAGGGGTTGGCCAGCAGCCAAATCATCAACGACATTGTCCACCAAACCTTCCACAGTTGTAAGAAGGCCACGGTTGTTGTTGGCAGGAATCTCTAAATCCAGCTCTTCAAATTTAACAGAGCAGTAATCGGATTTGACAAGCTGACGGTTCATGTCCTAGAGTTGATTTATGCTTGCATGAGTATACACACGTACGACCGGGCCATGTGGCCATGTCAACAACGTACCTCTTTGGACTTGATAGCCAAGGTGATGGTATGGCCTCTTTCGTTGAACACACCAGCGCTTTGAAGTTCGTTGTTGCGGAATCCACAGTGAGGGCATTCGAATGCCATGATGATGATTTCCTTGAAATGAGGAATCTTGGAGAGCAAAATACGAGTGGTACCCTACATGAGACTTGTCAGCCTGCATGTCTAGCCAGTACTGCAACCAAATCAACTTACATTTTCATGGCACCTCATACACATACTCTCAATTTCAGTGGGCTTACTCTCGCTGAGATCAACAAACAAAGGCTCAGACATTTTGTATATATAGGGTGTTGAGTGAAAGAGAGATGAAAAAAATATTTTCCATGCTTTATGTAGCCAACATTTTTTTGTCTGCAGAAGGACCGAGAACGATTTTAAGCAGTCATTTTTATTCAGCAAGTGGATGGTTTGACATGTCGCTGTTCTATGAATGCATGATCTGGAACAATCCTACTATTGACAGGCTTTATTCTTCCATGTTGTAAATGCTATCCCAGTAATCCAGCACGTTTTTGATATGCTTGCGTTCGCTTGGATCCACCTGAAGCATTCTCTCTAGTATATTTTGAAACACCTGGCTCTCCACATGTTGTCGAATCTTGGACTTGAGGTGCTGCTTCATATCATCATGAAAGACAGCCAGACGCTTGAC
Source organism: Mucor ambiguus (assembly GCA_000950595.1). NCBI lineage: Eukaryota > Fungi > Mucoromycota > Mucoromycetes > Mucorales > Mucoraceae > Mucor > Mucor ambiguus. Next base: position 35,672 of record DF836363.1, read on the forward strand.
CTCGTCAGTATCTTGAAACAGAAGCTGACCGCCTGTAGCCACCGTGTAAATGACACAACCCAAGGACCACATGTCGGCAGCTTCCAGTTGCAGGTTATCTTTGGCTTGAATGATCTCTGGTGCAGTGAAGGGGCCATGCGATGGGAATACGGTGTCGCCGCCGCCGCCCTTGTGTCGCGATGTCATGGATTTAGCGCAACCGAGATTACCTAATTTCCAATCGGTTGCCTTCATTTCATGGTCAAAGTAGAATGCCTTGGGATCAATGGCTAAATGAGCAAATTTATGGCTGTGCAAGGTTTCCACACCTTTCAACAGAGAGTAAACGGACCAAATCTTGTAATCGGCATTGTTGTAGTCGATAAACGTCCATTTGGTTCTTTCAAACAGCAAGTGGTGCAGTGAATGCTCTGGCAGCATGGGTGATGTGATCCAAATGTATTGGTAGTGGTTGTGCGGTGTAGGTGCACTGAGAACAATGGCTCTTTCGCTCTTGATGATGTATGTCGGTGAGACGAGGCTGGATCGCTTGGATCTGCTTGAAGGCGATGTTCGCAGCACGGCATGCACAGAGCGAACAAATGTACCTAAATGTGCGGCAGAAAAGTAATGCACTGTATGCTTCAAACCGTCCTTGGCCTCAAATGTACGGATGGCGTATCCATCTTGCAAATAAGTAACGCGTTCCTCTGCCGACGAGGTATAAACGCCACTAAATAGAAACAATGGGCCTTGCACATCGGGTTCCAGTTGAGACAGCTCCTCACTTGACAGTTGTGCATAATCGATGGTTTCATCACTGTAGGACAAGGGACGAATATCAGGTCGGCTGCCATCATGATACTCTTCGGGTATGAATGTAGTCGCTTGCAAGATGCTGCTTGTGTTTGTATGGTTGTCGTCTATTTGATGGATCCCAATACCAGACCCACCAGCACCGCCAGAATAACGAGCACCCACGAAATCATCGGGTTGGATCGAGAGTGGTGTACCGCTGTTAAACGTCGTCATTGCTGGCTTTATGCTACGATTGATACTGGAAGCATAGACTCTGTCCTTTCGTTTCTTGGAGTAAAACAAGAGGCCTGCGATGATGGCAATGAAGGCAATCACACTGACGACAATACCAGCAATAGCACCACCACCCAAATGACTGGCTGCTGAGGCGTCTTCCAGGATGGCGTTGTCTGTGGGAGTTTGAATGACAGGGATTTGAGATCGAGTGGTGGATTCTGTAGTGACACTAAATTGGTTTGGATTTGCACCGTCTTCAGAAAGCACGACATAATCGTACAAGGCGTTATTGCTACTGGATGCTGCAGGAACGAGTATAGCAGCTTGCGGTAGCCCCTCACCGTTGTTTGGCACGACGCGTGAAGTGTGATAATTAATTGCGCCATCAGAAGACGTCTGCATGTTGTCGTTGCTGGTATCAATTGCACGTCTTCTCAATACTCTGTTGGCGGCTCCTCCTGTAAAGCACATGTTGGTATTTGAACGTCTACAAGACAAATCACACTTACTCTTTAGATAAAACTTATCGGAAAATGCTTTCAGTAACGATCGTCTGGATGGCTTCATGTCTCGTTTATGGCGCTCTTTTTCTTTAATCATACTCAAGAGATGAGATGCATTCGACGATTGTTTGATGGTTGGTGCTGGTGCACCTGTTTTTGTTAAATCAATGTACCCATCTTTAGACACGGAGGCAGATGTATACTTGACCAAAGAAGGATTGATGTCAAAAATGTCCATTTGCCCGCTATTTGAGTGATAGAACGAGATGTAGTCCTTGTCGCTAGCCGAGAACACATGCCCTGTTGTACCTCTTTTTAAGCCTTCTAGAGTTATGTTGGTGTGTAGCGTTGTGTGGCTGTACTGCAAGGTGTCTAGTCTGTATACATCGACGGCGTGATTTTGTATGAAATAGAGGCTTTGTGATCCCGTTCCACCAACAGCCAATAATCCCAGATCAGAAGAGGTATTTTTAGTAGTTTGCTGTTGAGGATGATCCAGGTTGACTAAATTGAGCGAAGTTTGATGCGTTGTGGTCGATGTGGAGATGTAGGCTAGGTTGGAGGTAGCATTAGCGATGCTGGATGCCGCATAAGCAAAGGATGACAAGGTGGAATTAAAGATCTCAACGGGCGTCTTTTGAAACTGCTGTGGCAAACTTGTTGTATTGTCGAGTTGAAGTTGGTAGATGAGTGTCGTAGTATCTGTGCTGTTCGTGGTGGATGCTACATGTATACATCATCTTAGAAAACAAGGCTGAATAGCATTTAAAAACACACTTACTCTCTTCAAAATTAAGATAGAATGAAGATCTGCTATCGGCATAGGAACAAAGGCCTCCGAAATGAAGGTTGGTTGCGTTTGGAAAGTGTGCAATTTTAAGCAATGGCACTGGAGACAGCATGGTCTTGTTGCTATAGTTGTAAATGTTCAAATGATAATCTTCAGAACTACCAATGTCGCTATTCTTTGAGATAAAAATGAACTGATCCGTCTCATGCTTGTATTCTGAGCAAAGGATGCCGGTTGCAATGGCCGTTTTGTTGTTGGACATGGTGATGATGATTGCTTAAAGAATAAACAAAAAGAAAAGAGAAAGGGGGGTGAAGAGAAGAGGAGCCCAAGTATTGAAATAGACATGTAGCTTTGAATGGTATGGTAGAGGGCTTAGATGACCAAAAATAAAAAGATAACAGTATGTTGTTAGATAGCAGCTCAGTCCTATGCTAGATCTGTTTGACTTGAATTGCATTTGGAAAAATAAGCGTAAAATCTAAGCCTGATGAAAGCATTGTCAGGTTGTACACTGTGCTGTTATCCCCCCCCCCAGCCACGTTTGCAAAGTAGATTTGCTCTGTGTAACCGCCGCTCTGTTGATTGCAACAGAATTCTAAAATGGCAAATGTGGATAGTTGGTAAAGCAGTATATAGTGACATCCAATCCCAAGTTTTCTTTACATCTACATTACTGTTCAAATTGAGAACTTTGTAGAAATATGCTTTTCTTTCCAAATAGGTTGACTTTTTACCAACATTTGCAAAAAGAACAGCCATGTGTAAATTATACTTTATGCAAGTTCAAATGTATCGTTACTCGAGCAATTCTATATAGGGCACTTGATTTACATTCAAAGCCATCGCTGTTATATCATAAGGCTAATCTTGTATTATTGCATATGGTATTGGCTCTTATGAATAGATAAAGCAACACAAGTTGTAAAGCAAAGGGTCTTGGCTGATGAGCTCAAGCCTGTAGCTTCCGCAATCCTGGGGCTGCCTGAAACTTTAACTCTTTGTGGAGGATGTCAAATGTAAATCTTTCTTCAGGCGTCATATGGACAACACTAGTATCCTAAAATAGCACTATGAAACACCCTCATCCATCAGTTTGAGCTACATGCGAATGAGGGAGGACCATCATTGCATTGACCCATGCCATTACAATAGCCATCTACTTTGAACACAATTGTTTTTGCCTTGTCGCGTTCGCATAATACTATCTCATCTCTACATAGACAAACAGCAAATCAAGAGCATCCTTTTCTGCAATACTGCGATTTATAATGAGGATGCATTCAGTTCCAAGCCAACATTCTAATTAAATCGCTCTGTACACACTCTGTGATGCCTACTCTGCATAGGTTCTATTTATAATATGCATTATAGTGTGCAATGTGAGGATTAACCAAGTCAAATTCACGGAAAAAAGAATAAAAAACAAAACTGAAGAATCTCAACTAGCGAGGTAAGTGATCGTTCTTATAAACTTTAACAATGGATAAAAGTTCTACTAATGATATTTGACATGGAAGTCAACCTTGATAAATTAATATATTGATTCATGCCAAACGAGATCTCATCAAGACTAAACACAATTTAGTTTTGTCTGAACGAATAATGAGACTTTTATCCAAAGTATCCTGATCTATTAGCATGTATACGATAGGGACAGTCTATCTAGTCTATAATAATAAAACACGTTTGGGTGTAAATCTTTGAGTATACATCTTTCGCCTGTATCTAGATATGTGGCACGTTCATAGCATAACATATTCAGTGCAGATTTGTATTGCATAAAGAATCCGTAGCTAGTATCAAAAATACAAGCATGTGTCTTGTAGCGTGAGTCTTGAAAAGCACGTCTGAAGCATATAGCTTCTATCGCATTCGACTCTCTTCATTCTTTGTGCTTAGCAAACATAATTTTATTTAATAGTTGGTTTGAATTTACATTATTTTAAATGGCCAAGCCTACTAGTTCAAACTGTTAGTATTACGGCGCCATTTTTTGGTTTTCGAATCAGTTACAACTGATTTAATTATAAAAATAAAAAGTGTGCACTTCGCGCTCTCCATCACTACGTACATACAATACAATTTATGCGATCCGTATCATGCAAGATAACACATACGATAATGAAAACATTAGACTATGAATGAGAAATGTTTATTACAAAAAGTGTATGAAGGTAGTAATAAGAAAATGCAATGATTATTTTATACATCTGTTGTTTGTTGCGGGGTAATTTAACTGTTGTGTGATTAAGAGGACGCCTTGACATAATTACTTGGAAAGACACCTGACAAAGGTTTGTTGGCACCACCGTCCTTGTAGCCCAACCACCAAATATTGTCTGTAGTATCTGTCACTACAATGGTATCACCAGCATCGAGACCCAATTCACCATATTCTTGCGCTTTAAAGGGGTATTTTGCATTGAATATTCTTGGATTCGTCTCACTGATAGGTCCTGTACGGTTGGATTTAGCTGCTGCTGCCAGCATGGCATCAAACGATAAGACTCCGGCTGCTGCTGCTGCTGCACTGATGGGCAAAGGATTATTGACAATTGTGGTGGTTGGCGATATACCTAGATCACCAGCATCGTCATGCGCAAATGCAGATCTTGACGTGGCGTTGGAAGGTCCTGCCACAGATCGACTAGTAGCAAAAGCAGCGGCAGCACCAGCACCAAGACCCGCTGCTGCAGCAGTAGGTGCAGTGGCAGAGATAGCAGATGCGCCTAATGTACCGGTATTGAATAAACCAAAGGTATCAATCAATCGATTACTGGGTGACCACGGTGGCATGGCATTGGGCCCTTGCGCATTTTTATGCTGTCTATAAAGGAATAGTAAACCCAAGCTACTCATAGCGAATAAGATACCAGTGGATATAGCAATGGAAATTAAGATGACGGCAGCCACAGATAGATATTCTATTCAAAAAAAAAAGTCTGAATACTACTTTAAAACAACACCATGGTTTACACTTACTGCGCGCCTTCTTGATGCCGTTGAAATCCGTCGTATGAATGGCCTGATAAATGACACCGGGCTGTCCATTTGATTGTGTTGTGAGAAGGTAGGGGTTCCATACAGATCCATCATACAAGGCTGCACTGGTATTTCCAAACTGATTGATATTTAAATGACCCACAGCCAACAGCATATTGGCTGTACCTGATGGAAACCGTTGTTCTGAAGAGGTATTGGTGACAGGCACCAAAAGAAGTTGACTGATGTTGGTGCCAGGACCCAAGTTAGCAGCATGTGAAGTGAACTGGCCGTCATTTACAGCACCTACAAAGTACCCAGAAGAAGAGGTATTTTGACCAGCAACCAGGATTTCAGATTCAAGTCCGTTGACAGCTGTGGTGGGTACTCCAGGCAAGGGGTTTGCTGTGTTTTCCGTCGTCCAAAATGTATCAGCGTTGGATAACGTAGCAAAGTTGGTAGGGTTGCTCTGTACTTGAAGATTGCCGATAGCTGTCAATTTCTGTCCATCTTGTCCTGGATAGGTGACAATATCGTAAATGGTGCCTGAGAGTCCCAAGGCAAGTGCATTCCATTGGCGAATAGTGGGGTCCATGACGCAGACAGCATCACAGTCAAAGGATCCTACACGAGTGAATTGACCTCCAATCACGATGCGTTTACCATCAGGATGTATCTTGATGGTATTAACTGTACCAGGATTTCCATTGGCATCTATAGATGAGGATGGCGTGATTAGCAACTCTATTAAAGATACAATAAGCGAAACTCACCCAAGGGGCCACCCAACGTCAGCATCTTGTTTTGATTACCCAAATCGTACATGGCTAAACTGGCAGATCGATTTTGTGTAGGTTGAAATTGACCACCCACTAAAAGCTTGTTCTCGAATGCTGCCAACGACTTGACCTGTCCCTGAAACACGTCGATCAAGGACCATGCTTCATTCATGTACATGGACACTGCGGTGGTGGTATTTTGTTGATTGTAGGCAGCAACGATGGTGACAGGTGTCAATGGTCTTGTCTGGTTGTTCATCCATGTCACGCCTGCTGTAATGATACTGGATTGATTCAGGATAACAGACGATGTGCGGCTCAGATGATTGGATGTAACGAGATCGGCACGGTAGGTCTGTGCTCCAAGTAAAGCGCCTGCAAAATAGCGTTGCGGTTGCTGCGTTACGTCTGCTGCAATGTTGCCGACTACAAGTGATTCGCGTTCAATCCATGATTTCTTATTAATGTCCCAAACAGCATTGCCTATGGAGATTTTTGGATCTGGCGTGAACCGATACTTGAATGATCCTGAAGCTGTCAAAGTATCATTCGTGGGTGATAAAATAAGGTTTTCGACAGGGCCGTCCACTCCCTATTTAAAAGACTATGAGTTGACGTGCTCTCTTTTTTTTAAAAGGGCTAGCCGCTATTTACATTGCCCATTGAACTCCACGTCTTTTGTACAGTATCGAATTGTACTATATTTGCTGATGGTGTTGTATTGAATTCACCTCCTATAAATAGAACTAAAAGATGTTATTGTTTGGTTACTGATTTGAAATGTTTGTTACACAGTCCAAAATGGGCCCTTACTTGTCGCATGCAATAATAACTTTGACACTTTTCCATTCATTCCTGACATGGTTGTGTTTTGTAGCGGCAAAAGTTGGCCCAGTGCGTTGTTGTAAGATACAATGTTTTGAAATCCTGTAGTAGTGGTGTTGGTACTCGATGTGAACTGCCCTCCAATGTAGAGGACATCGCCACTGGATGCATCGATCGAATACACAGTGCTTCCCAAAGGCAGTTGTTCTAAAAAGGTGTAAGTGACATCATGACCGTTGCATACAGACTTGTAGCACTTACGGTTCAGTGGCTTCCATGCGATAGTGGTATTGTCTGTTGCGTTGTTCAACGATGGGGTATATTCCAGAATACTGACCAGTGGAGGTGCTGTGACATTTCTCACAAATTCAATGGTATCTGCCATGATACTGACATTCTCTCCGTCTGGTTTTGTTGCATTTGTGGCTGGTTTTAGTGTAATAGAGGGTCTAAATGAAGAGGATACGGGTGAAATAAATCCGCTGTATAACAGAGTGCGTCGATCTGAAAAGGTATTTTGGTCGGATAATACGGTACTGACGATGCCAGGTGATAACTGCAATGTGTATTCAACTTGAGTTCTTTGGAAGCAATTGGAGCTACCCACACATCCAGGTGTAGTTGCATAAATATCGTATTGACCCTGTGCAGGGATATTTCTAAAAATAAAAAGGGATTGGATTAGGAGGTCTATACACATTGTCCTTTCAGCACGTAACGTACGGTTCATAGATCAGTGCTATATTGGATGTGGCTAGTTCTGCGAAAGGCAGATTGGCTTGCAGTACAGTTTGATAGTAGCCATAGACATAGACATCTTGCCAGTTGCCAATCACTGTTGTTTGTGTCGATGATGCAGAAGGGTTACATTGAGAATTTGTATTTGTATTGAGATGAGGGTTCACGGATATATCTGTTTGCGCACATTGGAATAAGCATCCATCATCAACATCTGTGCTAGAGAGCTTACCTGACTGAAATATCTGAACAAAGCCTAATCCACCACCTTGGCCATACCAGCTGTTGATATTGATACGAACACCACTGGTAGTCATTGAATCCAATACAGTGAAATCCTGATACGTATCATTCGACAAAATGCATTCTGTCGAGCACTGCACCGTTTGCTGCGTGGTGGAATCCACATAAGATAGGTTGTAGTATTCGTTTAGCCCCAAAGCCAGTATATTAAAAGACACAGTGCCTCTGTCTGTATGGGTATTGGCTAGTCGAAATACGGTGGGTTGCACTGGATTGATAAAGTTTGCATCCCAATAACCAGGGACCCCATCTTGCAGATACCATGGATTGCCAGTGGTGGATTCGGGTGATGGTTTCGATGGACACACGATGCTACTGGGGTTATTAAAGGTACCAAATCGAGCTCCATTGCCTGACGAGATGGACTAGAATAATAAGAATTGGTGTGAGATATAGGGAGTTGAGTGCATTTAGTATATAAATTTACAGTAGGTGAACTCAATGGTATGAGTTGGCTTGTATTTGAATTAAAGAACTGCCCATCGCCAGTCGCATCAAATCGACCTCCAAACAAGAAAGAGTTGTATTTTTTGTTTTTGGTAATCGTGTACACAGGTCCATTGAACCCTTTCCAAGGCACGGCTGTCCATTGACTTGCTTTGATATCCCACTGAATCGCATGCGCAGTGAAATTTCCACCAACATAGACAATCTGATCCACATCGTCACAATACAAGCTATAAACAGATCCGTTAACGCCTTGCCCCAGCGCTTGAAATTGGTTTGATTGTGTATTGTATTTCACAATGTGATTAAACAGTGTTTCATTGACAGTATCAAAGCATCCGCCAAAATAAATGTCGTTTTGCAGTGTGCAATAGCTGGTGATATTTCCATTAAATGCTGCTATTTTTTCAAAGAGACCGTCGTTTTGTTGTATTAGGTGGTGCATATCAGATGTTGGTAATAAGAGTGATTCGAATTGTAAGGTACTTTTCGCACTGGAGATGCCAGCATAGTTTCCAGCGAAACCCAGCTGTCCAATGTCATCTATTTCTATGCCCTGGATCGCTCGCAGCCGTAATAGTGAAAGACTCAGAAAAGTGAGGATGCTGTTGCTGAACCACATTCTATTTCGTCTTGAGGTGGATCTAGATTAATATGTACAGATAGTTTGAGAAAAGCGAGAAAGAAGAAGAAAAAGGGAAACAACACTCTAAAACAAGTAAATGAAAAACAAATTTAAATGCGTAACATTAATCCCCTTTTTCAGATCTCCCTTGTGGCCCCTCCTAAATAAGCGTCTTATTCATGACACAGCACCCCGTCCTAAGCCTTCAAGGTGAACAGTGCAATTTCTATTGAATCAACTTGTGCGTAAGGCACATCCGTAACTGCTGCTAGAATATTAAGGTTGCTCTTGACAGACTGTATTGGTGGCGGATCACAATAAGGTTATACTGAGCCTCTGATTATAAGACTTCACCACGCATGGCTTTTTTTTTTACAAGGACCTGGTGTGGATCAAGTCCATGTACACTGTTGTTCTTCTTTGCTAATTTACTAATAAAATATAGCCTTGGTATGAGTAATATAATCGACAATTCTGACGTCTCGCTTCACTTGTGCTAAATCTCAAAAGAACGTGGAGCAAAACATTGGAGGGTAGCCCATATTGTGTATTCCGCTGATCAACATATATGCGACTTTACTGAAGCCGCTATCAATAAAGCATGTTTACTGGTTAGTTATTCTTGAGAGATGTCTCATACTCAACACACTGCTTGTGTATCGTAGTTCTCAAGATTCATGGATAGAGATCGCTTCTCGGCTAAAGTTCTCAAAGAGGTGGAGAACACCCACAACATGGACAAGTTGTCAAAGCGTATATATACACAAATGCAAGTAGTTCCGGTATCTTCTTGTTTTGAACAATGTCCCTGTACTGACTGTATCCTACAGCATTGTTCCAAGGCTGTAGAGTTCCTACCTGTTTGAAGAAAACGGCTACGGTACAGGGGCGGCCAGATCATAAAAGTCCATGGCATAAACACAAACGACACAATCTTACCCAGACGACGCCATCCCAAAAATCTCTATTTACCCAACGAGAAAGCCATCAAATTGGATAGCTTGGTAAAGAAGGATCTATGGCAAGATCCCTACAAAGACGAGTCGGAAGAGTAGGAAGAGTGCTAAATATGTCTAATGTACCTAGCGAATACGTCACGTTACATTTGATCTCTTTTCTTTTTTTCCCCTTTACTCTTTTCTGGATTTCTTTTTCTCTTTACCCATTTTTCATCTAAAAAAAAAAATTGCAGTAAATGGCTCAATATGTGTTGGCTCAATGGGATTACACAGCAGAGGGTGATTTCGAGCTTTCATTTAAAGAAGGAGACAAGATCAAATTGCTAGAGAAACACAATGACGACTGGTAACGATGAGCGCGCATCTTTGGGATAGAGAGACAGCTAAAATGCATTTCTGTAGGTGGGAAGGTAGTATTGAGGGCTTCGTATAGGATTTGACGCATGCATTAAAAGCACTGTTTTACATGCTGCAGGTGAATTGAATGATGAAATAGGCTTCTTTCCTGCAAACAGAACCAAAGTGAATTCAGAAGACCAGCAGGTGATTGGTACGTTTTATTCATGCAGCATACTCTGATGTGATTGTCACTGACCTATGCCAAAGATTTAGTCAAAGTAACGTTGCCATGTCAGTTCCCTGGATAGTGCATACTCATGATTCAAAGAATAGAAAGCGTCGATATCATCCGCGACTTCTTCATCCTCCACCACTGCAAGTTGTACAATAGCAGCACCAAGCAACTCCGTCGAGTACAGTAACCACAACAACGCACCCACATCTTCGGAACGGCCTAATCTACTGGCTGTTGGATCCAATAACTCGATATCACACAGCAATCCATACCACCACCAAACATCTGCTAAAATAGGGAATGATAGGGAAACTGCATCTGCCCCTGCAATTCCTCGTGTTGCAAAAGAAAATATATTGGTAGATATTTCCACTGAGAATGATGAGGATGTGCCCGCACAATGGAATCATGCACAAGGTAAAGTACCAGTATTTGAATAGACGGTCAGCATTATGGCACTTACCTGTGAGAAGATAAAGCAGGCACTACCCTTTTTTTCAAAGAATCCTCGGATACATCACAGTGGGAGAAAGCAGGCATGAGAGCCACTGAAGAGCCATCATCTCACCAGATTGTGCCATCCGCACCTCCTCTTCCTACCACACCTCCTTCTTTGCTCAAAAAGCTCGAGAACATGGATGTGAATGAGCTGGCATACGACATCCAAAGACTGGTAAGTCATCATCCGTCGTTCATGGTATGGGACAATCAAGTATAACGAGACTTGAGTATACAGAATCTAGAGGCATTACACCCTAATTGGATCCGGATCCAAAGCAGCATGCAAATCAAAGTAGCCTCATCCACCACAGGAGAGACAGAATTACCGTGGAAAGACTATTATGGTGTACTAACAAGTGGATTTCTGCTTGTCTACAAGGAAGGATTACATAAATTGGGAAGGGTTGGTATTCAAAGGACAGAGAAAAGGAGAATGAAAAAGGTCTGAACGCAATGCCGTGATCCTGTAGAGACCTTCCTCCATGAAACCAGTAGCTGCCTATTTCACTGTCGATTTAAAACCAAGTGAAATCATACCAGCCACGAAAACAGATACCCGCAAAAAGCACGCCTTCATCATCAGGCTAGCCAACCACACTATCTTTGTCCACATTCAAACAGAATCGCTGTATGCGGAATGGCTGGATGCCATGATGCGAGAAATGATTCGTATGAAGGAGCATACCGAACAGCAAGATGTAGACTTGGTGCAACTCTTGGCCTCGATACCTTTGGAACACAAGTTGGAATCCACTGCAGCAACTCTCGCTGACGATGCCAATACAGAGGATGCAAAATCGGGCAGTGGCAAATCATTGACACGGTGGTTCTCAAGGTCAGGCCGAAATAGCGTTCATCGATCTCAAACACTTCCTGCACCTAGTCATTCTGCCAGCACAGGTATTTATTTATTTTTGTCGTCCTATAGATGGTTTTTCATGTTCATGATTTTCATCTTGCAGCATCAGCAACAGTACCTAGGCATGACGTATTCGGCGGTACACTGAAGTTGGAGCAAGACGGTCAAATTCCTCAGGTTGTTCGTCTATGTATTGAACAAGTAGATCAGCGTGGATTGGATGTGGTTGGCATTTACAGACTTTCTGGACAGACGACCAGCATACAAAAGTACAAGGCACTGTTTAATACAAGTAAGATATAGCTGTGTGAAAAGCTAGACGATGGATGGACTGATGTCTTGATAGGACCCGATCAAGCCATCCATCTCGGTGAAGAGCATGACATCAATGTCATCACAGGGCTATTGAAGCTCTACTTTCGTGAACTCAAGAACCCATTGCTGACATTTGAATACTATGATCGTTTCATTGAAGCAGCTCGACTGCAAGACTACGATGAACGCATGTTTCGACTGAAATCCATCATTCAAGTGCTGCCCGTGGCCAACTACAAGGTCCTTTTTCATTTAGCACGCCATCTGGAGCGCGTCAAGAACCACAGCCACATCAACAAGATGGAGGCGTCCAACTTGGCATTGATCTTTTCCATGGGCTTATTGAGACCCAAACATGATGATGTATCGGCTTCCATTATGCACAATGATCTGTCCAGTACCATTGTAGAGACTATCATTACGCATGTGGATTGGTTTTTTGATACAGATACGCCAACGACAACAGATGATGATGCTAGTAGTGTCTTGATGCAGGACAATAGTAGTAGTCTTGTGTGATCAAAATAAACACATGTCCTTGTCAATTGAACGACGCTTTTTGAGAGAATAAGAGAGAGAGAGAGAGTATGTGTGTGTGTGATTTCATGTTTTTGGTGGCTAAACTACTGCCACGCGATCAGGCTTTTCTTTCTGCTTTGTCTTTGCATATGTTGATGTCTTTATCAGTAATGGTTGCTATTGGGACCCTAGAAGGTATACGATTCTACCGCTTGTAAAGCTAACAGAGCTCACATTAATTGAACAAGCAACCGTATTTGCTTTGCTCAATCAAGATAAACTACAAGACCCAGAGGAGTATCTGTTTCGATTTAGATACATCGGGTCAGTACTTGCTGATAGTCAGTTTTCAAGCTGATCCACTAGGCAAAGCTTTGTTGAAAAGAAACGTAACCATAGCAACGAGATGTCTATCATTTAGCAAACTGTTTTTCTGGTTCCATTCTAGATCACATACTGCAAGACAAAGATTACCATTGCCGCCCACATGGACTTATCCTGGGAATACGGGATACAGCAAGTTTAGTGTGAATAATATGAGTTGTTGTCATAATAAACAAGCACAATTAGGGTCTTTAATAGATGATCGCCCACTCATTTATTCAGGTGATGGCCTATATAGATTGCTATTTAGACTGTATTTATATCAAATCATGCGATTTCATTTCATAGACTGTATACAAATACGGCTTTGCATTTCTTTTTTTTTTCAGGAGACGTTTGCTTATCGCGTAATTTTGCGTTGCTTTTGTGTGTGTGCGTTCAAGTCAGCCTCTCCCCTTCTCTTTTTTTTTTTTTTTTTTGATC